>CAWUFW010019762.1:0-174272 GCA_963921515.1 Calotriton arnoldi | reverse complement strand
TTACTTCGTTCAGTTACGTATTGCTGAGTGTTTCGCCAAGGTTGGGGCAGATAGTGCTGATCTCTAGACACGTGTTTCTGGTTTATTAACCGTCATCAGTAGAGAATACAGTCTTGTATTTTGGGGTTTGCTGAGTAGGCTGCCAAACATTATATCAGGTCCGATACCTCTCACTGGTGCGCAGGTGCTTCATCCATGAGCTCGTCAGCTCAATGACTCACGGGAGTACTTTAAATAGACAACAGGATGTGGGAGCACACCGCTGACCTCTCAGGCAAGGTTCGCCCCTGGCATTCTGGTAAATGCAGTTTCTTATAGCTCGCTCCGATATTTTCGAGTGTTTCACCAAGGTTGGCGCAGATAGTGCTGATCTCTAGACACGTGTTTCTGGTTTATTAACCGTCATCAGTAGAGAATACACTCTTGTATTTTGGGGTTTGCTGAGTAGGCTGCCAAACATTATATCAGATCCGGTACCTCTCACTGGCGTGCAGGTGCTTCATCCACGAGCTCGTCAGCTCAATGACTCACGGGAGCACTTTAAATAGACAACAGGATGTGGGAGCACACCGCTGACCTCTCAGGCAAGGTTCGCCCCTGGCATTCTGGTAAATGTAGTTTCTTGTAGCTCGCTCCGATATTTTCGAGTGTTTCTCCAAGGTTGGCGCAGATAGTGCTGATCTCTAGACACGTGTTTCTGGTTTATTAACCGTCATCAGTAGAGAATACAGTCTTGTATTTTGGGGTTTGCTGAGTAGGCTGGAAAACATTATATCAGGACCGGTACCTCTCACTGGCGCGCAGGTGCTTCATCTACGAGCTCGTCAGCTCAATGACTCACGGGAGTACTTTAAATAGACAACAGGATGTGGGAGCACACCGCTGACCTCTCAGGCAAGGTACGCCCCTGGCATTCTGGTAAATGCATTTCTTGTAGCTCGCTCCGATATTTTCGAGTGTTTCGCCAAGGTTGGCGCAGATAGTGCTGATCTCTAGACACGTGTTTCTGGTTTATTAACCGTCATCAGTAGAGAATACAGTCTTGTATTTTGGGGTTTGCTGATTAGGCTGCCAAACATTATATCAGGTCCGGTACCTCTCACTGGCGCGCAGGTGCTTCATCCACGAGCTCGTCAGCTCAATGACTCACGGGAGTACTTTAAATAGACAACAGGATGTGGGAGCATCGGCGAACCCTCTTGATCTCGTGCCTGAGATCTGATTGGCTTCCAACACTTCAAACCAGGCAGAGTTGGCAGCCATCTTGTGACTCGGTTGAAATGAGTCACAATCTAAAATGTTAAAAAACAAGAAAAGGGGGCAGGGTAGAAACACCCTGACCTCAGGGCCAAAAAAAAGCATTTGTTTAAAACTTTTCGGGGGGATTCGTGATGTATCCGCAAATCAGGCCAAAATGTTTTAAATAAAAGAAGCACAGGTTCCCACACTGCATGTACTTTAGGCCCCCGGTGGGCCAGGTCCCAGGGGCAATTAAAAATAAAGTTGTGGGGGCTGTGTGGGCCCCCACAGCTCCGAGGACTGCCACCTCCCCTGGGCTAATAGTTTAAAGTGCAGGGGCCACGTGGCCCCCCCATGCAGCCCCGGGGACCGCCACCTCCCTGGGGCTAATTTTGTGAAATGTGGGGCCACGGGGCCCCCCACAGCCCCAGGGGCTGCCACCTCCCAGGGGCTACATAGAAATAAGATGCATGGGGCCCTGGCCCCCCACGCAGCCTCAGGCACCACCTCCTCCCCGCGGATAGTATACAAAAATGTGGGGGCCACACACCCCCGCTGCCCCGGGCACCATCAACTCCCCGGGGCTATTTTCCAAATGGGATGGGGCCACGCGGCCCCCCTCCTGGAGCCGTAAATTGCCCATGGGACCGCTTCCCCCCAGGGCCGACTCCAGCAATGTCCCGGGGTGCCCACCCCGGGACATTGCAGTTTGCATTGCAGTTATTGTTAACTCATGTAACTATAATGGCAGAATTTCTCTGGTTTTGTATGAGTAAAATCTGACCCTAACTATAACGTCCCTGTAACCTTTGTTTTTTTGTGTGAATTTTATATCAATATATATATATATCTATATATAGACCGCCAGTAGATAGTTATAGTTACAACCTATTATCCATAGGAAATCTGCGACATTCTATTTGAAATAACTCTCTTGCCGGTTGACGTATCTTCGCGAAATTTTCAAACTTTGTGGCCCGCTCCGGTCCGCTCCTACCCTGAAAGTCTCGGGGGATTCGTCTAGCGGGGCCGAGAAAAAGGGGGTCCCAAATCGCGTTTTCCCCATGCACTTTTCCATAGGAAACTTTAGACACGGCTACAGCCCGAACTGCTGAACGGAATTACACCAAATTTGGCAAAGAGGTAGTTCTTGGTTCAGAAAGAACCCTTTTGTTAAATGGTGTAAATCCGTTCAGTAGTTGCTGAGAAAATGAAAAGTAAAAAGTTAGTGATATCTATGGCCGAGTAGGGTCCGCGTGCCCTCAGCGCACCCTGCGCGCACCGTCCCGATCACGAGCTGCATGTTAATTGGCTGTCAGCTGGCTGTCAACATTCCGATTCAGGAAATGTTGGCAGCCATTTTATCCCTCGGTAGAACCGAGGGACAGAAACAAGTGCGCAAAGCACACAAAGGGGGCAGGGTAGAAACACCCTGACCCCCTAGGTTACTCAGGGGTCCCACAAGGACCCCTGGGCAAAAAATCGGCAGGATGCGCTCAGGGTGCGCGAATCCTGCCGAAAAGAATCGAAGCGCGGTCTCCCGCGCTTCGATGCTAGTGGCCCCGGGTGGCCCAAGTCCCGGGGGCATGGTGGGGGGGATAATTTAATGTGTGGGGGCCTCAAAGGGCCCCCAAGCCCGGGGACCGCCACCCCCGGGGCTTTTTTGAAAAATGGTGCGGGAGGGCTCTGAGCCCTCCCGCAGCCCCGGGACCACCACCTCCCCGGGGCTTTTTTTAATTAAAAATAAAACCAGTGTGGGGGCTCCAGCCCCACACACGCCCGGGACCGCCACCTCCCGGGGCACTAAACATTTTAATATGGGGGTCTGTTACGGACCCCCAGAGCCCGGGGACCACCACCTCCCAGGGGCTGTGTACTGAATGGGAGGGGGCCGCGCGGCCCCATCCTGGAGCCCTTGATGGCCCTGGGGACCACCACCCCCAGGGCCGGCTCCTGCAGTGTCCCGGGGTGCCTACCCCGGGACACTGTAGTTTGCTATGGCAGGACGGGAGCCTCGCGGCTCCGTCCCTGCCATGCTAAACTGCTTGGATATTGGAAGAGAGAGCAGGAAACCTGCTCTCTCTTCCAATATCCAAAGCGATTGCTTTCCACATGGGGAGCAGCATGTCAGCTGCTCCCCATGTGGAACTAGCAATGCCGGCTCCCAAGGGACGTGGGGAGCCGGCGGGACTGTGGGGGATTGGGGACCCCCACAGTCCCCAACGGAGAGGGCCAGCCCCGGGGGATGGGGTCCCCGGGGCAAGTAGTGGCCCGGGAGGGGGGCCACGCGGCCCCCTCTCCAAAAAGAGAAAAAAAAAGTAAAAAAAAAATGGAAAGGCCGGCCCCGGGGATGGGGTCCCCGGGGCCTTAAAATGGCCAGAGGAGGGGGCCACGCTGCCCCCTCAAAATAATAAATATAGAGGCCATGCCCGGGGGATGGGGTCCCCGGGGCCAATACAGGCCCAGGGAAGGGGGCCACGCGGCCCCCTTCCCGTTTTTTTTTTTTGGGTAATTTAAAAAAGGGGTAAGGCCCTGGGGGATGGGGTCCCCAGGGCCCAAAAAGAGAAAAAGGAAGGGGGCCACACAGCCCCCCTTCAGGGGACAAAAAAAAAAAAAACGATCGGGCCCGCAGGGCCTGCCCCTTCCTTCACCACTCTGCAAACGCGCCACCTGGCGCGTTTGCAGAGAGGGAACAAATTCCCCTTGAATACTGGGGGTCCCTGAGGCCAACTAGCCCACCAGGAACCTCCAGTATGCGCCAGGGAGCTGCCTTGCAGAGACGTGTAGAGAGGCCACACCCCTTTTTACACCTCTCTGCAACGCAGCTCTGTGGCGCTTTTTGGAGGTATATGGTGGGCTAGTTGGACTCCGGGGACCCTCAGGATTCAAGGGGACTTAATCCCCCAACTTAAAACGCGCCACGGGGCGCGTTTGCACAGTGGTGAAGGGAGGGGGCGGGGCGTCAGGTGACATGTGTGCAAACAGGCCCCGTGGCGCGTTTTAAGATGGGGGATTAAGTCCCCTTGAATCCTGAGGGTCCCCGGAGTCCAACTAGTTGGCCCCTAGATGTCACCTCAGGCCCCGCCCCCTCCCTTCACCATTGTGCAAATATTCCTCTAAAATCAGCCGAAATACGAATTCCAATTTACTCACCTGTTATAAGGAGAGACCTCAGTGCTGTATCTTTCAGCCCAGTACTGGTCCTGAAAAGTAATTTTAACCGTACTTACCAGTAACTTGAATTTCCTTCCATAGGCTAACATTGACTGGTTTCAATTGGAAATTCTTCTAAGTGTGGAGTTTTGGAACTTTAAAATATTCCTCTAAAATCAGCCGAAATACGAATTCCGATTTACTCACCTGTTATCAGGAGAGACCTCAGTGCTGCATCTTTCAGCCCAGTACTGATCCTGAAAAGTAATTTTAACCGTACTTACCGGTAACTTGAATTTCCTTCATAGGCTAACATTGACTGGTTTCACTTGGAAATTCTTCTAAGTGTTGATTTTTGAAACATACAAATATTCCTCTAAAATCAGCCGAAATCCGAATTCTGATTTACTCACCTGTTATCAGGAGAGACCTCAGTGCTGCATCTTTCAGCCCAGTACTGGTCCTGAAAAGTAATTTTAACCGTACTTACCAGTAACTTGAATTTCCTTCCATAGGCTAACATTGACTGGTTTCACTTGGAAATTCTTCTAAGTGTGGAGTTTTGGAACTTTAAAATATTCCTCTAAAATCAGCCGAAATACGAATTCCGATTTACTCACCTGTTATCAGGAGAGACCTCAGTGCTGCATGTTTCAGCCCAGTACTGATCCTCAAAAGTAATTTTAACCGTACTTACCGGTAACTTGAATTTCCTTCATAGGCTAACATTGACTGGTTTCACTTGGAAATTCTTCTAAGTGTGGAGTTTTGGAACTTTATAATATTCCTCTAAAATCAACCAAAGTACGAATTCCAATTTACTCACCTGTTATCAGGAGAGAACCCAGTGCTGCATCTTTTAGCCCAGCACTGACCCTGAAAAGTAATTTTAACCGTACTTACCAGTAACTTATATTTTCTTCCACAGGAATCCTTTGTCTGGTTTTCAGCAGAAAAGTTTCAAAGTGTCGATTTTCACAAACTACAAATATTCCTTAAAAATCGCCTGTATGACTTAAACGCATTCTTTCAACTGTTTACAGGAGATGCACCAGTGCTGGATCCAGGATCCAACACTGAGTAACAAAAAGTAACGATAACAGTTTTTACCTCCTAAGTGAATTTCCTTCCATAGGATAACATTGGTCATTCTATGAGAAAAAGTTTCTAAGTGTCAACTTTTAAAGTACAATAATATTCCTTAAAAATCACGACTGTAACCAAAACGCTTTTACTCAACTGTTTACAGGAGATGTCCCAGGACTGAATCTAGGATCCAGTCCTGTGGTTAGAAAAGTAATCCATAAAGTAACTAATTGCATTTAACTAGAAATTCACATTGAGCTGAATGTTGCATTGTGTTTGAAAATGTGTTGCCCATTGCAACAACTGTAACTACTGTACTTAAAAGTCTATTGCCTATGTGCAAAGTATTTAAACTAAAGTAATTCATTCTGAGAAAGTATTTTTTGTAATGTATAATATAATTACAATGTAATTTAAAAAATAAAATATGTAAAAAAAATGTTTTCTAAAAAATTTCGAAATCAGTATGAAAAAAATTTATATAACAATTAATACATTTAAAAATTGTCATTTACAAAACCTTTGAAATTCACTGAAAAAACCGTAGGTTTCAGACATGTTATAGTTACAAATTAGCATTTAAAAAACCTTTGAAATTCACTGAAAAAACCATAGGTTTTAGGGACGTTATAGTTACAAATTAGCATTTAAAAAACCTTTGAAATTCACTGAAAAAACCATAGGTTTTAGGGACAGTTATAGTTAGTTGGACATTGCACTCGTACAAAACCCGTGAAATTCCCCCGTTATAGTTAGTTCAGCTAACTATAACTCGCGCCCCGCAATGCACTGCTGATGACGTCACATATTACATCACTCATGACATGGTCAGTGACATCACTGATGACATCACTGATGACATCTCAAATGACATCACTGATGACATCATCCACGTGATAATCTGATGCAGCTCTTCACACCCTAATATAACCTTTGATACACCCAATCTAAATTACAGACTGCCATTCGCAAAACCATAGACACTCCAACACCAATAACTACATACCCACTCACTGATTCTTAGGTCTACACACACACATCCACTCACTCACCCGTACAGTCACTCATACTTATGGTCACTCAATACAGGACTATCATATGCACTCTTACTCCTATATAGACACTCAAACACCGCCACTCATCCATAGAGGTACTCACACACCTAGTCAGTCATGCAAATAATTAAACACACTGCCATTTACTCACCTATACAGTTATACACACACCAGCTCACTTAATCATACAAATACTAGCACATTGTTACGCTCTTATACAATCACTGATACAAGCACACACTCATCCATACAGCCACTATCACAATCACTCACTCTCGCTTATAGCTATTTATATACTCCAACACACATATATACTGCCTTTCACATATGTAGTTACTCACACATGTACCACTGGGACATACATTCACTCACTAACACACTCTTACACACACTTACCCACCCATACAGTCTATCACAGATGCACTCTTGAAACCATCCACCCAGTGAATCACCCACTCACACATCTATGCACAGTCGCACACACCCCATCCACACAAACACTCAGGCACCCATACAGATACTCAGACAACAAATCAATAACTCTTATAGACACTCATGTAGCTATTCACAAACCCATGCAGCCACTTACACAGCAACAGATAGATACAGACATTCACCCAGTTTAGTCACTAACCCATGCATTCAGTAAGATACGTTTAATCACTCACTTATAGAATTAGTCACACACCTACTAAATCATCCATACAGACACTTATACACCCACTCATTCTTCAATACGCCTTTCCCTATATATATAAAAAATATTTAAACTTTACAGAAACACACAGTCACTGGATGATGTCATCAGTGATGTCATTTGAGATGTCATCAGTGATGTCATCAGTGATGTCACTGACCATGTCATGAGTGATGTAATATGTGACGTCATCAGCAGTGCATTGCGGGGCGCGAGTTATAGTTAGCTGAACTAACTATAACGGGGAATTTCACGGGTTTTGTACGAGTGCAATGTCCAACTAACTATAACTGTCCCTAAAACCTATGGTTTTTTCAGTGAATTTCAAAGGTTTTTTAAATGCTAATTTGTAACTATAACGTCCCTAAAACCTATGTTTTTTTCAGTGAATATATATATAGATATATATATATATATACTTTAATAAACCAAAGGTTACAGAAACTTTATAGTTAGGAAATAGAATTTAAAAAAACCTTAGAGATGGGACGTTATAGATAGGCTGACCTTCCACTCGTACAAAACTAGAGAAATTCAGCAGTTATAGTTAGCAATGCACTGCTTATGACCTCTCATATTACATCACTCATACCATGGCCAGTGACATCACTGATGACATCACTGATGACATCTCAAGTGACATCACTGATTACATTATCCAGTGACTGTGAGTGTTTTTAAAATGTTTATGAGTGTGAAATATATATAACAAGGTGGATTGATGAATCAGACGCTGTATGAGTGCCTGTATGGATGATTCATTGGGTGTGTGACTGACTGTATAAGTGAGTGATTAGGTGTCTCAGTGAATGTATGGGCGAGTGACTAGGTTTTGAGAATGACTGTGTCCGTCTTTCAGATGGTGTCTAAAGGCTGTATGGGTTTCTGAGTTGGTACATGAGTGGCTGTATGGGTGATTGGGTGTCTGAGTACCTGTATGGGTGCATGAGTGTCTGTGTGGCTGTGTGAGAGGGTGTGCGACTGCCTGCATGGATGAGAGAGTGGGTGAATCAGTGGCTGTATGGGTCAGTGAGTTTGTAAGTGAGGGCCTGTATAGATAACTGAGTGTGTGTATGGGTGTGTCAGTGAGTGAATGAATGTGTCAGTGGTATATGGGTGAGTAACTGGATATGTAAAAGGCAGTATAGGTGAGTGTTGGAGTATATCAGTGACTGTATGTGTGAGTGAGGGATTGTGATAGTGACTGTATGGGTGATTGTGTGCTTGGGTCAGTGACTGTATAGGTGAGTGAGTATGTGTTAGTATCTGTATGAATAAGTGACTGAGGGCCTGATTCACAGAACTAACTTACGTCAAAAACGTAAAGTTAGTACTTTTTGGTATTCACAGAATACACTTACTCATTTTGGTATTCACAGAATGAACTTACTCATTTCGGTATTCACAGAAGTTAGAAGTCCTAACTTTAGGACTCCTAAATGCCTTCTGTGAATACCGAAAGTCTTAAAGTTAGGATTTTTCTCAGTTTAGGAGTAGTAAAGTTAGGACTCCTAACTTTAGGACTCCTAAATGCCTTCTGTGAATACCGAAAGTCTTAAAGTTAGGATTTTTCTCAGTTTAGGAGTAGTAAAGTCTAAAGAGTTAGGATTTTCTCAGTTTAGGAGTAGTAAAGTCTAACTTTACTACTCCTAAACTGAGAAAAATACTAACTTTAAGACTTTCGGTATTTACAGAAGGCATTTAGGAGTCCTAAAGTTAGGAGTCCTAACTTTACTACTCCTAAACTGAGAAAAATCCTAACTTTAAGACTTTTGGTATTCACAGAAGGCATTTAGGAGTCCTAAAGTTAGGACTACTAACTTCTGTGAATACCGAAATGAGTAAGTTCATTCTGTGAATACCAAAATGAGTAAGTGCATTCTGTGAATACCAAAAGTACTAACTTTACATTTTTGACGTAAGTTAGTTCTGTGAATCAGGCCCTGAGTGTGTATAACTGTAAAGGTGAGTAAATGGCTGTGTAAGTGACTCTCTAGGTGAGTGAGTAGGTGTGTGAGTAGCTCTATGAGTGACTGACAGTGTGTGTGTTGCTGTATGGGTGTATGAGTGGATATATCAGTGGCTGTATTAGTGAGCGAGTTGGTGTATGAGTGGCTATATGGGTGAATGAGTGGATGTGTGTATAGACCTATGAATCAGTGGGAGGGTGTGTAAGTGGTGGTATGGGTGTGTCAGTGGTTTTGAGAATGGTAGTGTGGAAGTTGGAGTGGGTGTATGAAATGTTACATGGAGGTGTGAGTTCATGCATCAGAGATTCTGTGGATGATGTCATCAGTGATGTCATTTGAGATGTCATCTGTGATTTCATCAGTGATGTCACTGACCATGTCATGAGTGATGTACTATGCGAGGTCATAAGCAGTGCATTGTGGGGGCGCGAGTTATAGTTAGCTCAGCTAACTATAACTGCTGAATGTTTCTGGTTTTGTATGAGTGAAATGTCAGCCCAACTATAATGTCCCTGTAACCTTTGTTTTTTCACTGAATTTCTCAAGTTTTTTAAATTCTATTTCCTAGCTATGATGTCCCTGTAAGCTGTGTTTTTTCAGTGAATTTCTAAGGTTTTTCAAATTCTATTCCCCAACTATAATGTTCATGTAATCTATGATTTTTTTATTGAATTTTTAAGGTTTTTAAATTGTATTTTCTATCTAAAATGGCTCTATAAGAGGTATTTTTATGAGCTTGTATTTTCTGCAGTGGATTAATAACCATTGTTTTTTTTCTTTACATTTTTTATATTCACGACAACGTCGCAAGCCCTGCAGACACGTCGCGAACACAGAAAACAAAAGCAGACATTCAATGACCACCAACACATCCAAAAATAATATGTCAAAAGCTCCATTCTGAACATAACCCTACACATATTACTATATACATACTTCTTTAAAAACATGTTTAAACTAATCTTTTTGTATGAAGTTTCTTTAAAATCCATCTTTCAGACCTATTTTCCATTCTTGCAGTGATTCGGGATGTTGCGATGGCGTCATTATCCGCGAAGATCGCGCCTTTTCCATAAAGTGTAAAACACATTTATCCACAAATACTACAGTTTTATACACTACAGGTTTCTTACAGTATTCTCTAAAGTCAAGTTTTAGAGAAGAGTTTCTATAAAAACCATCCCTAGAACCTATTTTATCTTTTCGCAGTGACTCTGGAGACAGAGATGACATTGGTAATCGTGATCCCTGCAGACACATCGTGAAAACGGAAAACAAAAGCAGATATTCAATGGCCACCAACACATCCAAAAATAATACGTCAAAAATCCATTCTGAACATTGCCCTACACATATTACTATACACATACTTCTTTCAAAGCATGTTTAAACTCATATTTTTGTACTAAGTTTCTTTAAAAACCACCTTCAGACCTATTTTCCGTTTTTGCGGTTATTCGGGACGTCGCGACATCGCCGTTAACCGTGAGGGTCGTGCCTTTTCCATAAAGTGAAAACACATATATGCACACAAATATTACAGTATTTCACACACTAGGGGTTTATTACTGTACACTCCAAACTCATGTTTTTCTAGAGTATTTCTGGCACAACCATCCCTAAAACCTATTTTCCGTTACCTCTACTCTGACCCCTTATGTTAGCTTTTTCAGAAATTTTCTGCCCCGGGAACCGTTCCCGATAGATAAAATGGTGGTCGCAACTTGCTGTTCAGGTTGCGTCCAGCCAATCAGAGCATTCACGTTGGTGCGTGCATTCGTGATTCATCGCGAAACCACAGTGAAATATCCGCGGCCAGAGATATCACTATCATTTTAAACTTTCATTTCTCAGCAACTACTGAACTGATTTACACCAAATAAGCAAAAGGCACTTCCTTGAACCGACATCTACCTCCCTGCCAAATGTGATGTAAGTCCGTTCAACAGTTCGGGCTGCAGGTGTGGCAGACGTTTCCTATGGGAATTGACATTACAAACGCAACCTTATTTCGTGCCCCAAATTCTCGGTCCCCACTGCTCGGATCACCCCCAAACGTTCCATATCAATAGAACCCAAATTGACACATTGTTGGGAAATTTCATGAAAATTGGTCAAACGATGCCAAAGTTATGGCCAAGTCAAAAAATGCTTTTCCTATGGACACTAGGTCCTAACTATAACTAGCTACAGGCGACGCCAGTAGGTAATATATATATATATAATATAATATATATATCACACACATCCTACCTCCTCCAAACAAGAAGAGGGCACGCACACGAGGTAAGTAAAATCTGCAGCATATCTTTATTGTCATGGGCCTCCCACGAAGACCACAGAAGAGAGACTCGTTTTGGCAAGGAACTTGCCTTTATCAATCTGAAAGATGCCATGTTTAAACTGCGTTTAAACACCAGGAAAATGCTAAACACAGACAAAATACTTCATTTAAATGCGCAGTGAGTCAGTCCAGTCTGTAATTCATTATATTATCTCCTCATTATTAAGAGATCTGAAAGTTTTCAAATGCATCACTACTTGCCAGAGTCTGCAACAAAACAAAACAAAATGAAATAAAATGAAAAGTCCAATGCCATTTCTAAATGTCGAATGACAGATATGGATTTCCAAGTAATGTTTTTGTTCTTGGCATTGAAGATGCTATTGTCTTTTTGCGATCCAATTAGTATAGCAAGTTGGGACTGATTTCTCAGGCGGCGCGTTTGCAGAGTGGTGTAAAAAGGGGGCGGGCCTTGGACCACTCTCAGCAATCCAGCTATGTGGGGCTTACTGGAGGTAACAGGAGGGCTAGTTGGCCCCCAGGGACCCTCAGGAGGCAAGGGGACTTCATCCCCCAACCAAGAGCACGCCATGAGGGGCGTTTGCAGAGTGGTGGACAAAGGGGGCGTGGCTTGTGTCCACCTCTGAGCAATCCCACTGTGTGGGGCTTGCCGGAGGTAACAGGTAGGCTAGTTGGCCCCTAAGGACCCCCAGCAGCGTAGTGGGCTTTAATCCCCATCCAAGAGCACGCCAGGGAGCGCGTTTGCAGAGTGATGGGGAAAGGGGGCATGGCCTGCTATGAGAACTTAGCAATGCTGCTGTGTGGGACTTACTGGAGGTAATAGGTGGGGTAGTTGGCCCCATAGTTTGTCCTTGGGGGCCAACTACCCCTCCTGCTACATCCACTAAGTCCCACAAAGTGGGATTGCTAAGAGGTCTTCGGAGGCCACGCCCCACCCCCTTTCTCCACCACTCTGCAAACACGCCTCCTGGCACAGTACTGGTTGGGGGATGAAGTCCACTTTACTCCTGAGGGACTTTGGGGGCCGAGAAGCCCTCCTGGTACCTCATGTAAGTCCTACACAGCGGAATTCCTGAGCGCTGGTTGGAGGCCCAGCCCCCTTTCTCCACCACTCTGCAAACGTGACTACCAGTTAAGAAGCATTTGTAATATAATAGGTCTCGCATATGCAAGAGTTAGAGCTATTGGTGTTGTAAATGTAAAAGTTTTTTACTAATGTTTTTGGGAGTGGAGTGGATGTACGTTGTGTGTAGTGGAATTATGTGGTATGTTGTGCAGTGGAATTATGTGGATAGAAAGTATGTGGTATTTAGTGTATAGGAATTATGTAGAGTGGGATTATGTGTTATGGAGAGTAATTATGTGGTATGGTAGTCTGTGTTGTGGAGTGGTAACCTCAGGTTTAGTCTTCATCATTTCCATAGAAGCTAAACTATGAACTCAATGAGACAAAAAAAAGAAGGAATCACTGAGGAGCACTTCTGGACCTAGTCAGAGGTATGAGCAGGGCCACTGGAATTATGCGACTGTTTGGCTGCACCGACTTTCGCACAATTATACATTTTCCGCATTATCCACATAATCCATCATCTGCTGCCTAATCTGCAGATTTGAACAAAAAAAGCCTTGTTTCTAGCTCAAACATTACCAAAAATGCAGCGACAAGTGTTACAGCGTGGTAGAAGGTCCTTTGTAAACCTAGAATGGTCACCTGTTACTTATTGCTAAATGTGGGTGTTAAATTGGTACTAATGGCGTGCAAGCCACTCTTGCTTCTTTCTGCACCTCTCTTTCCTCTTTCTGCATTTCTGTTGCTTCTTTCTGCACCTTTCTTTCTTTTTCTGCACTTCTCTTGCCTCTTTCTGCACATCTCTTCTACTTTCTGCACCTCTTTTGCCTCTTTCTGTACCTCTGTTGCCTCTTTCTGCATGTCACTTGCTTCTTTGTGCATCCCTCTTGCCTCTTTCTGCACCTCTCTTGCCTCTTTCTGCACCTCACTTCCCTCTTTCTGCACCCTTCCTGCCTCTTTCTGCACCTCTGCCCCTTATGTCTGCACTTATTTTGTTTCTTTCTGCACCGCTCTTGCTTCTTTCTATACCCTCTTGCCTCTTTCTCCACCCCTCTTCCCCCTTTCTGCATGTCTATTGCTTCTTTCTGCACTTCTCTTGCCTCCTTCTCCACCCCCCTTCCCTCTTTCTGTACCCGTCTTCCCTCTTTTTGCACTCCTCTTGCCTCTTTTTGCACCTCTGTTCCTTCTTTCTGCACTTCTTTTGTTTCTTTCTGCACCTCTCTTGCTTCTTTCTGTACCTCTCTTGCTTCTTTATGCACCCCTCTTGGTTCTTTCTGCACCCCTCGTGCCTCTTTTACACCCATCTTCCCTCTTTCTGCACACCTCTTGCTTCTTTCTGCACCTCTGTTCCTTCTTTCTGCACTGCTTATGTTTCTTTCTGCACCTCTCTTGTTTCTTTCTGTATCCCTCTTGCCTCTTTCCCCACCCCACTTCCCCCTTTCTGGATCTCTGTTGCTTCTTTCTGCACTTATCTTGCTTCTTTCTGCACCTCTCTTGGTTCTTTCTGCACCCCTCGTGCCTCTTTCTGTACCCCTCTTCCATCATTCTGCACTCCTTTTGCCTCTTTGTGCACCTCTGTTGCTTCTTTCTGCACTTCTTGTGTTTCTTTCTGCACCCCTCTTGACTCTTTCTGCACCTCTGTTCCTTCTTTCTGCATTTCTTTTGTTTCTTTCTCCACCTCTCGCTTCTTTCTGCACCCTTTTCCTCTTTCTGCACCCTTCTTGCCTCTTTCTGCACCTCTGTTCCTTCTATCTGCACTTTTTTGTTTCTTTCTGCAGCTCTCTTGCTTCTTTCTGCACCCCCTTGCCTCTTTCTCCACCCCTCTTCCCTCCTTCTTTACCCATGTAGCCTCTTTCTGCCCCTTCTGTTCCTTCTTTCTGCACTTCTTTTGTTTCTTTCTGCACTTCTCTTGCTTCTTTCTGCACCCCCTGTGCCTCTTTCTGCACCCCTTTTGCCTCTTTGTGCACCTCTGTTGCTTCTTTCTGCACTTCTTGTGTTTCTTTCTGCACCCCTCTTGACTCTTTCTGCACCTCTGTTCCTTCTTTCTGCATGTCTTTTGTTTCTTTCTCCACCTCTCGCTTCTTTCTGCACCCCTTTTCCTCTTTCTGCACCCTTCTTGCCTCTTTCTGCACCTCTGTTCCTTCTTTCTGCACTTCTTTTGTTTCTTTCTGCAGCTCTCTTGCTTCTTTCTGCACCCCCTTGCCTCTTTCTCCACCCCTCTTCCCTCCTTCTTTACCCATGTAGCCTCTTTCTGCCCCTTCTGTTCCTTCTTTCTGCACTTCTTTTGTTTCTTTCTGCACTTCTCTTGCTTCTTTTTGCACCCCTCTTGCCTCTTTCTGCACTTCTGTTGCTTCTTTCTGCACTACTCTTGCTTCTTTCTGCACCTCTATTGCTTCTTTCTGCACCACTCCTGCTTCTTTCTGCACCCCTCTTCCCTCTTTCTGCACCCCTCTTGCCTCTTTCTGCCCCCATGTTCCTTCTTTCTGCTCTTCTTTTGTTTCTTTCTGCACCTCTTTAGCTTCTTTCTGCACCCCTGTCGCCACTTTCTCCACCCCTGTTTCCCCCTTTTTGCATCTCTGTTGCTTCTTTCTGCACTTCTTGTGCCTCTTTTTCCACCCCTCATCCCTTTTTCTGCACTTCTCTTGCTTCTTTCTGCACCCCCTGTGCCTCTTTCTGCACCCTTCTTCCCTCTTTTTGCACCCCTCTTGCCACTTTCTGCACCTCTGTTGCTTCTTTCTGCACTACTCTTGCTTCTTTCTGCACCTCTCTTGCTTCTTTCTGCACCACTCGTGCTTCTTTCTGCACCCCTCTTCCCTCTTTCTGCACCCCTCTTGCCTCTTTCTGCACCCCTGTTCCTTCTTTCTGCTCTTCTTTTGTTTCTTTCTGCACCTCTTTAGCTTCTTTCTGCACCCCTGTCGCCACTTTCTCCACCCCTGTTTCCCCCTTTTTGCATCTCTGTTGCTTCTTTCTGCACTTCTTGTGCCTCTTTTTCCACCCCTCATCCCTTTTTCTGCACTTCTCTTGCTTCTTTCTGCACCTCTGTCCCTTCTTTCTGCAACCCTTGTGCCCCTTTCTGCACCCCTCTTCCCTCTTTCTGCTCCCCTCTTGTCTCTTTCCGCATCTCTGTTGCTTCTTTCTAAACTTCTTTTTTTTCTTTCTGCACCTTTCTTGCTTCTTTCTGCACCCCTTGTGCCTCTTTCTGTACCCTCTGCCCTCTTTCTGCACTCCTCTTGCCTCTTTGTGCACCTCTGTTCCTTCTTTCTGCACTTCTTTTGTTTCTTTCTGCACCTCTCTTGCTTCTCTCTGCACCCCCTTGCCTCTTTCTCCACTCCTCGTCTCTCTTTCTGCACCCCTGTTGCCTCTTTCTGCACCTCTGTTCCTTCCTTCTGCACTTCTTTTGATTCTTTCTACAGCTCTCTTGTTTCTTTCTACACCCCCTTGCCTCTTTCTCCACCCCTCTTCCCTCTTTCTGCACCCCTGTTGCCTCTTTATGCACCTCTGTTCCTTCTTTCTGCACTTCTTTTGTTTCTTTCTGCACATCTCTTGCTTCTTTCTGCACCCCTCGTGCCTCTTTCTGCACCTCTCTTCCCTCTTTTTGCACCCCTCTTGCCTCTTTCTGCACCTCTGTTGCTTCTTTCTGCACTCCTCTTGCTCCTTTCTGCACCTCTCTTGCTTCTTTCTGTACCACTTGTGCTTCTTTCTGCACCCCTCTTACCTCTTTTTGCACCCCTCTTGCCTCTTTCTGCACCACTGTTCCTTCTTTCTGCACTTCTTTTCTTTCTTTCTGCACCTCTCTTGCTTCTTTCTGCACCCCTCTTGCCACTTTATCCAACCTTGTTTCTCCTTTTTGCATCTCTGTTCCTTCTTTCTGCACTTCTCTTGCCTCTTTCTCCACCCCTCATCCCTCTTTCTGCACCTCTGTTGCTTCTTTCTGCACTTCTCTTGCTTCTTTCTGCACCTCTTTGCTTCTTTCTGCTTCCCTCTTGCCTCTTTCTCCACCCCTCTTCCCCCTTTCTGCATCTCTGTTGCTTCATTTTGCACTTCTCTTGTCTCTTTCTGCACCCCTCTTCCAACTTTCTGCACCTCTGTTGCTTCTTTCTGCACTTCTCTTGCTTCTTTCTGTACCCCTCATGCCTCTTTCTGCACCCCTTTTCCCTCTTTATGCACCTTTCTTTCCTCTCTCTGGACCTCTGTCCCTTCTTTCTGCAATTCTTTTGTTTCTTTCTGTACCTCTGTTGCTTCTTTCTGCACTTCTCTTGCCTCTTTCTCTACCCTCCTTCCCCCTTTCTGCACCTCTGTTGCTTCTTTCTGCAATTCTCTTGTTTCTTTCTGCACCCCTCGTGCCTCTTTCTGCACCCCTTGTGCCTCTCTCTGCACCCCTCTTCCCTCTTTCTGCACCTCTCTTGCCTCTTTCTGTACTTCTCTTGCCTCTCTCTCCACCACTGTTGCTTCTTTCTTCACTTCTCTTGCCTCTTTCTGCACCTCTGTTGCTTCTTTCTGCACCTCTCTTGCCTCTTTCTATACCCCCTTCTCTCTTTCTGCACATCACTTCCCTCTTTCTGTACTTCTCTTCCCTCTTTCTGCACTTCTCTTCTCTCTTTCTGCACCCCTCTTGCCTCTGTCTGCACCTCACTTGCCTCTTTCTGCACCTCTCCTGCCTCTTTCTGCACATGTCTTGCCTCTTTCTGCACTTTTCTTCCTTTTTTCTGCGCCTTTCTTGTTTCTTTGTGCAACTCTCTTGTCTGTTTTATCACTTCTCTTGCTTCTTTCTCACCTCAGTTGCTTCTTTCAGCACTTCTCCTGCCTCTTTCTGTCAAGGCCTTGAATCCTCGGGATCGTATGCTGCTATATATGATCCACCTCCTGATAGCCCCAAGGTCTGATTCATGTATACAGACTTAATGGAGTGATCAAGCAGGGGAAGGGAAGGAAGGGAACAGCGGGGAAGGAGACCTGTAACAAGAAAAACAACAATAATATCACAGGTCATATGGGTGCTCCCTGACTATGAATCCTTCAATATATATATGTGCTAGAGATACCTGAAACGAAAAAGTGTTGCCTTATTCCAATTCTGGAGACATGGATGCATGATATCCACTTTGCGATCTGGGATGAGAGGAATAGATAGTTCAACACAATTCCAATGGTGTACTCGTATGCTGTATTGTCATCACCATAAACAGAGGGGTGTACCTATGAAACACACCTACCGAATATATATATATGAGAGGCTAAACAGGGGTGGAGAGTCGGCACAATCCTGGAACTCTCGAACGACCCCTGCTGTTGGAAACATAAACATAGACAATCCCAGTAAATCCAACACTGGTTAATAGCTATTGTCGTAGTAATTTCATCAAAACAAGAATTCAAAGTCAAAGGGAACACTACAAGAGATAATACCCATCGACTCCTGGGTACCATTTAAGATAATATCAATCACCAATTTAAGTTCATTGGAACAGGTTATTTCGACATTAATATTTCGTAACCTGATTATCTTTGAAATTAATATTTCCAAAGGCTGGTACTGCCTCCTGGAATAATGCTGCCTTGTTCTCACACAGCAGGAGCCATGAACCTAAGGCTCTTAACAAGTACAGCAACAAAATATGTATTCCCCAATCACTCCTTGGAGAAATGAAAAGCGGCAGATAAGTTCCTGGATTCACACACACTTGATGCATGCCACTCAACACTCGTTCTCCTTGCAAGAGTCGAAGCCTCGACTTGCCAACACGCGAGAACAGCAATGACTCACAAATGCTCTAGGTGCGGCTTGCACACACAGCATTATACGATGTCCAGCACCACAGAGACAAACGGAATTTTGGTGCACGAAGCACCCTTACCGGACCACCCTCCGTCGGCACTGGAACCTCAAATCCAAAATAAACGGCCCGGAATCTTGAACCAGAAGCACTTTTGTTCATTTGCTTCCTCTGACGTGGCCACACCAGATCACGGCAGAATTCCAATGGAATCATGGGATTTGTAGTTAGTCAGAGTTTATGGGAATCGTGGCTGATCTTGACTTCTGGCAGTGTTCTACCAAAACCGTGCTCCCTGCTGATGCGCTGCGACAGTACATCCCTCTCTCGGAGAACACTGACAAAGACAAGGTTTTCTGGGGTATTTTTTATGAAAAGAGACAGTGTAATGAGGGGCATGAACCCCTGATGCTGGTTCCCATGAGTTTTCCTCGTTCCCATACCCCTTCCAAGCTACCAGATACCACAATTTACGTCTGCAGATTTTTGAATCTATGATACCCCTCACTTCATGTTCAACATCATTATCCACTTGGATCGGCAATGGACCTTTCTTTATAGGAAAGTGGGAAGGTTTGAGTAACGATACATGAAAAGCAGGATGAATCCTTAGGTTAGAGGGTAAAGCGAGCTTCACCACCACTGGGTTAATGGTTTTGATCAGCTTATAGGGCCCTATGTATTTAGAATTAAAACCACTGTATTTTTTAAACCTGATGTTCTAGGTGGATAACCACACATAATCCCCTTTTTGGTACACTGGCCCCGGACGTCTGTGTTTGTCAGCATATGCCTTATATTTGGTTTTCGCCTCTCTCAAACTTTTCTGAGCTTCTTTCAGGGTACTCTGTATGTGCTCGATTCTATCCTTTACTTCGGGGATGTGATCGGTATGTAAGGGGTTAAAAAAGGGATGAAACGAGGATAAAACCCATAAGTACAGTAGAAGGGTGTATGATTAGTAGAACTGTGTGTTGCGCTATTATATGCAATTTCCGCTAACTATAAACTATCCAACCAAGCTTCTGATGTGATATCGACATAACATCTGAGATATTGCTTCAATGTCTGATTTACTCTTTCTGTCTGCCCATCTGTTTGTGGGTGGAAACCTGTGGACAGATTGGATGAGATTCGTAATGAGGAACACCAAACCTTCCAGAAGTTAGCTATAAACTGCAAGCCACGGTTGGAAATGATGACCATTGGCTACCCATGCAGTCTTACAATGTGCATTAGGAGTAAGTGGGCTAACTGGGCTGCTGTAGGTATCTGTTTGCATACAATAAAGTGGGCCATCTTTGTAAGAGACTCTACTACCACAAAAATGACAGTGTGCCCCTTATCTGGTGGCAACCCTACTATAAAATCCAAAGATGTGTGTTCCCAAGGCTGCAGTGGAGTAGAAAGGCGTTGTAAGAGTCCTGCCTGTCTAGCATTGCTGTTTTTCATTTGGGTACAAATTGCACATTCTTTCACCCATTTACAGATGTCCTTTTTTACAGTTGGCCACCAAAACTGTCTCAGTACTCTTTTGGTAGTTTTCTCTGTGCCATTGTGTCTAGCACTGGGTAAGTTATGGCACCAATTAAACACTTGTTTACGCAGCGAAAGGGTTGGTATCAAGAGCTGATTTCCTTTTACCGGAAGTCCTTTTTTCATTTGCCATTCCTTATTTCTCCCCAACCACGCCTTCCATTCCCCAGACAGGATATTGTGTGCTACTCTCTTTAGAAAGGTTTAAGTGTATGTCACACAAACCACATTACGAGGATCCACTATGGCGTGAGCGGGGCCTTCTTCAGGTGGATTTTGAGATTCCTGATGAGTCAAGGCATCTGCCTTCTTGTTCTCGCTTCCAGGTCGATACGTCACCAAAAAGTTGAATTCTGCAAAGAACAGCATCCATCTCAAATGTCTAGGTTTTAAATGCCTTGCAGCCTTCATGAACTGGAGGTTACGGTGGTCGGTAAACACTGTGACTACATGCTTGGCTCCCATTAGGAAATGTCTCCAATCCATGAAGGCGTCTCTGATGGCCAGCAACTTTCTCGGCTATCGTATAATTTCGTTCGGCTGAGTTAAGTTTCCTCGACATGTAAGCCACAGGGTGTAACTGGCCTGTCGTTTGATGACGTTGGGATAACACCGCTCCTACTGCTGTTTCGGAAGCATCCGCTTCTACTATGTAAGGTCGGTCTGGATCAGCATGCATCAATACTGGGGCTGACAAAAAGGCTAGTTTAAGAGCCTCAAAACCTTTCTGAGCCTCATCATTCCATTGGAAGGCGGTCTTCTTCCATAACAAATGTGTGAGGGGTGCTGCTAGATTTGAGAAGTGGCTAATAAATCTACGGTAAAAATTAGCAAACCCCAAGAAACACTGTATGTCTCTCATGTTCTGTGGGGTAGGCCAATCTTTGACTGCTGATATCTTTTTTTCAGCCATCTCTTGTCCCCAAGGAGTCAACAAAACTCCTAAAAATTCAACCGCAGTTACTCCAAACTCGCATTTGCTGATCTTACAAAACAGATGGTTATCTCGTAAGGTCTGTAATACGGAACGTACATGTTGGCAATGAATTCTTACATTCGATGAGTATATCAAGATATCATCGATATACACCACCATGTATTGATCCAAAAATTCACGCAAAACGTCATTAAGGAAGAACTGAAATGCTGCGGGAGCATTACATAAGTCGAATAGCATCACCATATATTCATACGTCCCTTTCCCGCATACGGACTAAATGGTAGGCTCCTTTAAAGTCAAGTCTGGTATAAATCAGAGCCTTCTTCACCTGCTCCAAAAGGACTGTAATCAAAGGTAACGGATACTGATTTTTAACCGTGATGGCATTCAATGATCTATAATCAATGCAAGCACGCAACTCCCCATTAGCTTTGGGTATGAAAAACAGTGGGGAAGCGGGTGGGGATTTAGAGTTGCAAATGAAACCCAGCGCAAGATATTTATCCAAATAGAGACGAAGATGTGCGTTTTCAGGTACCGTTAAAGCATATACTCTTCCACAAGGGATGATGGCACCAGGTACTAGGTCTATCTGGCAGTCGTACTGCCGGTGAGGTGGAAGAACTTCTGCCTTCGTCTCGTTAAACACATCTGCGTAATACGTGTATTCTTCAGGTAACGTCACCATTTTTTCTGCAGCAGTGGCGATGTGGTGACAGAGAGCCAATGCTTTAGCAGGGGCTACCAGTAGTTTAATACAATGTGTTTGGCAATACTCAGAATCAAACACAAGGGATTTCTTCGCCCAGTCAACATGCGGGTTATGTAACTGCAACCATGGTAAACCTAGGATCACCCTTTACTGTGGAGCTTGCATAATGTTGAAGGCCAAACTTTCCAAATGTTCCGATCTATACAAGACTTCGAGGGCACTAGTGGTAAAACAAATAGGTCCCGAGTCCAGACGTCGTCCATCCACAGCAAAAAGGGCTTCTGGAGTTTCTTTTTCCTGTAAGGTAACTCCCAAGGTTTGGGCTTTATCTTGGTCCATAAAACAACCTGTTGCACCAGCATTGACCATGGCCTGTACCCTATGCCACTCTTCATGAATCAGGATATTTATCTCTAGAAATAAATGTTCCTTACTACTTGTCATGGCTCCTTCCAGTGAAGGGATGAAGATCTGGCTTGAAGTGGTCCCTTCTTCCTTCTTCAAGCCTATTCGTTTCTCGCCGTTTGTTCGGCAGAGATCACTGATACCTTTTTATAATCGGTAGGTGGATATCTTGGCTTTAAGGTACATTCTTTGATGAAGTGACCCTTCTTCCCACAGTACATACACAGGCCTTTCTTTCTTTGAAAATCCCTTTCCTCAGGGGTTAGTGAGGAACGCACTGTTCCTATCTCCATAGGTTCATGTCTCTGTAAATTACTGTTTTCAAAAGACCGGGGACGATCAAATCGGAGACTGGGTCTTTCCTTCTTCTTGTTCTCTCCCTTTCGTTCGCTGAGGTGATGATCCAGCCGTAATACAAGGCTTATTAAATCTTCACAAGAAGTGGGTTGAGGATCGATTTGGGCCAGTACATCTTTCATCTCCTCTTTTAATTCTTGATGGAATATAGCAGCTTGTTAAGCCTCTGGCCATTCTGTTTAGGTAACCAGTCTACGAAAGTCATTCAAATATGATATCAAGTCACGGTTTCCTTGCCTCAGCTCTAATAGGTCTCGGTCCGCTGAGAACGTGGCTGATCTTCTGTTGAAAGTTTTCTCGAATTCTCTGATGAATGAATCACATTCGTATAACAATGGGTCATCCCTTTTCACTAGTGGTACGGCCCATTGGGCCGCATCTTCTGCCAGATATGAGATTAAAAATGCTACTCTGGCATGATTGGTGTTGAATGCCTTAACCTTACATGAGAAGTGTAACAGAACTTGCATGAGGAATACTTGAACCTTACTACTCTCCCCATGGAATCTTTCTGGGGTAGCTAATGGGACAGGAGCGCCACGACAGGAGTAGACTGATGTGTTTGAGCCACCCCTACATCAAACGGGTTTTTCTGTCGTCTCTCTACTCTGGCCTGTAATGCTGCTGTTTCTGTACGAGAGGCCATTAGCTCTGTGTGTACTAAAGCAAAGGCTGCCAGGACGTCCTCTAAGGTAGCCATACCGCAACTTACGACCGGGAGGATTATAATTCTTGGGCTGTTTATTCTGTCAAGGCCTTGAATCCTCGGGATTGTATGCTGCTATGTATGATCCACCTCCTGATAGCCCCAAGGTCTGATTC
This sequence comes from Calotriton arnoldi, assembly GCA_963921515.1. Lineage (NCBI taxonomy): Eukaryota > Metazoa > Chordata > Amphibia > Caudata > Salamandridae > Calotriton > Calotriton arnoldi. The sequence continues at coordinate 151,152 of CAWUFW010019762.1, read as the reverse complement.
GTGTACACAGACTTAATAGAGTGATCAAGCAGGGGAAGGGAAGGAAGGGAACAGCGGGGAAGGAGACCTGTAACAAGAAAAACAACAATAATATCACAGGCCATATGGGTGCTCCCTGACTATGAATCCTTCAATATATATATGTGCTAGAGACACCTGAAACGAAAAAAGGGTTGACATATTCCAATTCTGGAGACATGGATGCATGATATCCACTTTGCGATCTGGGATGAGAGGAATAGATAGTTCAACACAATTCTAATGGTGTACTCGTATGCTGTATTGTCATCACCTTAAACAAAGGGGTGCACCTATGAAACACAACTACCGAATATATATATATATGAGAGGCTTAACAGGGGCGGAGAGTCTGCACAATCCTGGAACTCTCGAACGACCCTGCTGTAGGAAACATAAACATAGACAACCCCAGTAAATCCAACACTGGTTAATAGCTATTGTCATAGTAATTTCATCCAAACAAGAATTCAAAGTCAAAGGGAACACTACAAGCAATAATACCCATCGACCCCTGGGTACCATTTAAGATAATATCAATCACCAATTAAGGTCATTGGAACAGGTTCTTTCCACATTAATATTTTGTAACCTGATTATCTTTGAAATTAATATTTCCATAGGCTGGTACTTCCCCCTGGAATAACACTGCCTTGTTCTCACACAGTGGGAGCCATGAACCTAAGGCTCTCAACAAGTACAGCAACAAAGTATGTATTCCCCAATCACTCCTTGGAGAAATGAAAAGCGGCAGATAAGTTCCTGGATTCACACACACTTGATGCTTGCCACTCAACACTCTCCGCCCGTTCTCCCAGCAAGAGTCGACGCCTCAAATCGCCAACCCAGGAGAACAGCGGGAAATCAGAAAAGCCCTAGGTGCGGCTTGCACACACAGCCTTATACGATGACCAGCACCACAGAGACAAACCGAATTTTGGTGCACGAAGCACCCTTACCGGACCACCCTCCGTCGGCACTGGAACCTCAAATCCAAAATAAACGGCCCGGAATCTTGAACCGGAAGCACTTTTGTTCATTTGCTTCCTCTGATGTGGCCACACCACATTACGGCAGAATTTCCATGGAATCATGGGATTTGTAGTTAGTAAGAGTTTACGGGAATCATAGCAGATCTTGACTTCTGGCAGTATTCTACCGAAACCGTGCTCCCCGCTGATGTGCTGCGACACTTTCCTCACTTCTTTTGCCTGTTTCTGCAACTCTCTTGTCTCTTTCATCACTTCTCTTGCTTCATTCTGCACCTCTGTTGCTTCTTTCTGCACCCCTCTTGCCTCTTTCTGCACCCCTCTTGCTTCTTTCTGCACCCCTCTTGCCTCTTTCTGCACCTCTCTTCCCTCTTTCTGCACCTCTCTTGCCTCTTTTTGTACCTCTGTTGCTTCTTTCTGCACTTCTATTACCTCTTTCTGGACCCCTCTTGCCTCTTTCTTCACCTTTGTTGCTTCTCTCTGCACTTCTCTTGCTTCTTTCTGCACTTCTCTTGCTTCTTTCTGCACTCCTCTTGCCTCTTTCTGCACCCTTCTTCCCTCTTTCTGCACCTCTCTTGCCTCTTTCTGCACACCTGTTCCCTTTTTCTGCACCTCTCTTGCCTGTTTCTGCAACTCTCTTGCCTCTTTCTGCAGTTATCTTGTCTCCTTCTGCACCTCCGTTGCTTCTTTCTGCACTTCTCTTGCCTCTTTCTGCATCCCTCTTGCCTCATTCTGCACCTCTGCTGGTTCTTTCTGCACTGCTCTTGCTTCTGTCTGCTACTCTCTTGCATATTTCTGCACCCCTCTTGCCTCTTTCTGTACCTCTGTTGGTTCTTTCTACACTTCTCTTGCCTCTGTCTGCACCCCTGTTCCCTCTTTCTGCACCTCTTTTGCCAGTTTATGTAACTCTCTTGCCTCTTTCTGCAATTTTCTTGCCTTTTTCTGCACCTCTGTTGCTTCCTTCTGCACTTCTCTTGCCTCTTTCTGTACCCCTCTTGCCTCTTTCTGCACCTCTGTTGCTTCTTTCTGAACTTCTCTTGCTTCTTCCTATACCTCCCTTGCTTCTTTCTGCACCCCTCTTGCCTCTTTCTGCACCCTTCTTCCCTCTTTGTGCACCCCTCTTGCCTCTTTCTGCAACTCTCTTGCCTCTTTCTTCAGTTCTCTTGCCTCCTTCTGCACCTCTGGTGCTTCTTTCTGAACTTCTCTTGCCTCTTTCTGCACCCCTCTTGTCTGTTTCTGTATCTCTGTTGGCTCTTTCTGCACTGCTCTTGCTTCTTTCTGCACCTCTCTTCAAAATGTTGGCACCCCTCTTGCCTCTTTCGGCACCTCTGTTGGTTCTTTCTGCACTGCTCTTGCTTCTTTCTACCCTTCTCTTGCTTCTTTCTGTACCCCTCTTGCCTCTTTCTGAACCTCTGTTGCTTCTTTCTGCACCCCTCTTCCTTCTTTCTGCACCTCTCTTGCCTCTTTTTGCACCTCTGTTGCTTCTTTCTGCACTTCTCTTGCCTCTTTCTGCACCCCTTTTGCCTCTTTCTGCACCTTTGTTGCTTCTCTCTCACTTCTCTTGCTTCTTTCTGCACTTCTGTTGCTTCTTTCTGCACTCCTCTTGCCTCTTTCTGCACCCTTCTTCCCTCTTTCTGCACCTTTCTTGCCTCTTTCTGCACCCTTGTTCCCTTTTTCTGCACCTCTCTTGCCTGTTTCTGCAACTCTCATTCCTCTTTCTGCAGTTCTCTTGTCTCCTTCTGCACCTCCGTTGCTTCTTTCTGCACTTCTCTTGCCTCTTTCTGCATCTTTCTTGCCTCCTTCTCCACCTCTGCTTGTTCTTTCTGCACTTCTCTTGCTTCTTTCTTCACCTCTCTTGCACATTTTTGTACCCCCCGTGCCTCTGTGTGCACCTCTCTTGCCTCTTTCTGCTCCTCTCTTGCATTTGTCTGCACCCTTCTTACCTCTTTCTGCACCTCATTTGCTTTTTTCTGCACTTCTCTTGCCTCTTTCTGCACCTCTCTTGCCTCTTTCTGCACCTCTGTTGGTTCTTTCTGCACCTCTCTTGCCTCTGTCTACACCCCTGTTCCCTCTTTCTGCACCTCTTTTGCCTGTTTATGTAACTCTCTTGCCTCTTTCTGCACTTTTCTTGCCTTTTTCTGCACCTCTGTTGCTTCCTTCTGCATTTCACTTGCCTCTTTCTGTACCCCTCGTGCCTCTTTCTGCACCTCTGTTGCTTCTTTCGGCACTTCTCTTGCTTCTTCCTACACCTCCCTTGCTTCTTTCTGAACCCCTCTTACCTCTTTCTGCACCCTTCTTCCCTCTTTGTGCACCCCTCTTGCCTCTTTCTGCATCTCTCTTGCCTCTTTCTTCAGTTCTCTTGCCTCCTTCTGCACCTCTGGTGCTTCTTTCTGAACTTCTCTTGCCTCTTTCTGCACCCCTCTTGTCTGTTTCTGCATCTCTGTTGGTTCTTTCTGCACTGCTCTTGCTTCTTTCTGCACCTCTCTAGAAAATGTTGGCACCCCTCTTGCCTCTTTCGGCACCTGTTGGTTCTTTCTGCACTGCTCTTGCTTTTTTCTGCCCTTCTCTTGCTTTTTTCTGTACTCCTCTTGCCTCTTTCTGAACCTCTGCTGCTTCTTCCTGCACTTCTCTTGCTTCTGTCTTCACTTCTGTTGCTTCTTTCTGCACCCCTCTTACCGATTTATGTACCCTTCTTCCCTTTTTCTGCACCCTTCTTGCCTCTTTCTGCACCCCTGTTCCCTTTTTCTGCACCTCTCTTGCCTGTTTCTGCAACTCTCTTGCCTCTTTCTGCAGTTCTCTTTTCTCCTTCTGCACCTCTGTTGCTTCTTTCTGTACCCCTCTTGCCTCTTTCTGCACTCCTCTTGCCTCTTTCTGCACTTCTCTTGCCTCTTTCTGCACCTCACTTACCTCTTTCTGCTCCTCTCTTGCCTCTTTATGCTCCTCTCTTGCCTCTTTCTGCACTTCTCTTGCCTCTTTCTACACTTCTCTTGCCTCTTTCTGCACTTCTCTTGCCTCTTTCTGCACATTTCTTACTCTTTCTGCGCCTCTCTTGTTTTTTTCTGCAATTCTCTTGCTCTTTTCTGCACTTCTCTCGCCTGTTTCTATATTCAAATGGGAAGTGCAAGCTGTCAAGTTTAAAGGCCTGTGTGCTCTCGTGACTGAGGTATATGTCTACTTGCACATGTATTCTCACATGTGTTATGCATCTGAAGATGGTAGCTTAAAGGTGGTCAATTCTTTTTAGTTCTGCTCTGTTATTCGGTTGCACAGGCAGACATGTCTTATGTATATATGTGTTATAGAGCCCCTCAAATATACTATTGAATACCCATGTGCCCTGTATTGTGAGCAGAAAGAAATGCATACACTTTTTTACACAAATTTACAGAGTATGCTGTTTGAAACACAGGTATTCAAGTGTTTGTATGTTTATTTTCATTTAACATGTCACTAGGTAAAAGCATAAACACACATGCAAACCTTCACAAACTTGGTCGGACTTACAACAGTGATATACTTAGGATAGCTGTTTTATATTTGCTAGGCCTAATATTCTGAGCAGTCGATTAATAGTGAACCTTCAAGACAAAAGTGAGGTTTAAGACATCTTCGGAGAAGGATTAGTGATCAGGGTACTTTGTATGAGTCTGTTGTAAGGTACAGTCAAAGTAGACCTCTTTCTGCACCTCTGTTGGTTCTTTCTGCACATCTCTAGCTTCTTTCCTCACCTTTCTTCCTCTTTCTGGACTTCTGTTGCCTCTTTCTGCATTTCTCTTGCTTCTTTCTGCACCTTTCTCCCTCTTTTTGCACCTCTCTTGCCTCTTTCTGCACTTCTCTTGCCTCTTTCTGCACTTCTCTTGCTTCTTTCTGTGCCTTTCTTCCTTTTTCTGCACATGTCCTACCTATGTAGGCATAGTTAGAAATTAGCATTTAAAAAACCTTACAAATTCACTGAAAAAAACATAGGTTTCAGGGATGTTATAGTTAGAAATTATCATTTAAAAAAAACATAGAAATTCACTGAAAAAAACATAGGTTTCAGGGACGTTATAGTTAGAAATTAGCATTTAAAATACCATAGAAATTCACTGAAAAACCCACAGGTTTCAGGGACGTTATAGTTTGTTGGACATTTCACTCGTACAAAACCAGAGAAATTCGGCTGTTATAGTTAGTTGAGCTAATTATAACCCGCACCCCAGCAATGCACTGCTGATGGCATCACATAATACATCACTCATGACATGGTCAGTGACATCACTGATGACATCACTTTGGCATCTCAAATGACATCACTGATGACATCATCCACGTGATAATCTGATGCACCTCTTCACAGCCTAATATAACCTTTGATACACCCACTCTAAAATACAGACTGCCATTCTCGAAACCATAGACACACCAATACCAGTTACTACATACCCACTCATTGATTCTTAGGTCTACACACACATCCACTCCCTCATCCATACAGTCACTCATACATGCAATCATTCATCAATACAGCCACTATCATATGCACTCATACACCCATACAGACACTCACACACCGCCACTCACCCATAGAGTTACTCACACAACTAGTCAGTCATGCAAAGAATCAATCACACTCCCATTTACTCACCTACACAGTTATGCACACACCACCTCACTTATTTGTACAGATACTAACACATACTTACTCTCTTATACAATCACTGACACAAGCACACACTCATCCATACAGCCACTCTCACAATAACTCACTCTCACATATAATCATTTATATACTCCAATACTCACATATACTGCCTTTTACATATGTAGGTACTCACACATGTACCACTGAGACATCCATTCACTCACCAACACTGCCATACACACACTCACCCACCCATACAGCTCCTCACAGATGCACTCTTGAACCCATACACCCAGTGAATCACCCACTCACACATCCATGCAGAGAGTCACACACACCCCACCCACACACACAGACACTCAGGCACCCATTCAGGTACTCAGACAACCAATCAAAAACCCATATAGACACTCATGTAGCTACTCACCAACCCAAGCAGCCACTTACACACCAACTGGCAGACTGATACAGACATTCATACAGATTAGTCAGTCACCCATGTATTAGTAAGACCCGTTTAATCACTCACTTATACAGTCAGTCATGCACCTATTAAATCATCCATTCTGACACTCATACACCCACCCATTCTTCAATACACCTTGGCATATATATATATAGAAAACATATTTAAACTTTGTAGAAACCCTCAGTCATTGGATGATGTCATCAGTGATGTCATCCATGATGTCATTTGAGATGTTATCAGCGATATCATCAGTGATGTCATTGACCATGTCATGAGTGATGTAATATGTGATGTCATCAGCAGTGCATTGCGGGCGCGAGTTATAGTTAGCTCAACTGACTATAACGGCCGAATTTCTCTGGTTTTGTATGAGTGAAATGTCCAACTAACTATAACGTCCCTGAAACCTGTGGGTTTTTCAGCGAATATATATATATTTTATCAAGGCCATGGAAGGCTGAAACGCATTGGTGGAGTGTTGCTGAATAAATCGTAAAACTCAAACTGAACTCCGGAGTGCAGTGTCCTTTGTGATAAATAAAAAAAAATATATATATATATATCATAGAAAAGTTTGCCCACAAGTGAAGGCACACACAATGACAGGCGGATCCTGCCTTTCACAGAAGAATCGTTTATTCAGCAAAACCGGCATACACAACTGAATATTTCCTTGTGCCTTTCCCAACGCGTTTCGGAGCTCCTGCTCCTTGCTCATGGGACAGCATGCAGATAAGCAGATGCGAACAGAAAGAGTCCCTAATTGGCTGTTTTATCGCCCTCTAATGGGCTTCCTTCGTCATCAGGGTTATGGGACTTGTAGTTCTATCGCTACGATATGACCCATAGTGGGTTCTCCCTCAAGCATCATTGTGTCAAACTCTCTACAGAGCCTTCAGTGCGTAGCCTGTTAAAAATCCATGCAAACCTGACATCCTGTTTAACCGATCCCAGTGTATCTGAAATCCACAGTCCACGTAACATTCCAAGTGGTGGTGCTGCCTTCCCGACCCGGACCAGCCGGAATATTTCATAGAAAAGTTTGTCCACAAGTGAAGGCGCACACAATGACAGGCGGATCCTGCCTTTCACAGAAGAATCCTTTATTCAGCAAAACCGGCATACACAACTGAATATTTCCTTGTGCCTTTCCCAACGTGTTTCGGAGCTCCTGCTCCTGCTCCTTGCTCACGGGACAGCAGGCAGAGGGCAGATGCGAACAGAAAGAGTCCCTAATTGGCTGTTTTACCGCCCTCTAATGGGCTTCCTTCGTCATCAGGCTTATGGGACTTGGAGTTCTAACGCTACGATATGACCCATAGTGGGTTCTGCCTCAAGCATCATTGTGTCAAACTCTCCATAGAGCCTTCAGTGCGTAGCCAGTTAAAGAACCATGCAAACCTGCCATCCTGTTTAACCGATCCCAGTGTATCTGAAATCCACAGTCCACGTAACATTCCAAGTGGTGGTGCTCCCTTCCCTACCCGGACCGGCCGGAATATTTCATAGAAAAGTTTGTCCACAAGTTAAGGCGCAAACAATGACAGGCGGATCCTGCCTTTCACAGAAGAATCCTTTATTCAGCAAAACCGGCATACACAACTGAATATTTCCTTGTGCCTTTCCCAACGCGTTTCGAAACACCTGCTCCTTGCTCACGGGACATCATGCAGATGGGCAGATGCGAACAGAAAGAGTCCCTAATTGGCTGTTTTATCGCCCTCTAATGGTCTGCCTTCGTCATCAGGCTTATGGGACTTGTAGTTCTATCGCAACGATATGACCCATAGTGGGTTCTGCCTCAAGCATCATTGTGTCAAATTCTCCATAGAGCCTTCAGTGCGTAGCCAGTTAAAGATCCATGCAAACCTGCCATCCTGTTTAACCGATCCCAGTGTATCTAAATTCCACAGTCCACATAACATTCCAAGTGGTGGTGCTGCCTTCCCGACCCGGGCCGGCCGGAATATTTCATAGAAAAGTTTGTCCATAAGTGAAGGCACACACAATGACAGGCGGATCCTGCATTTCACAGAAGAATCCTTTATTCAGCAAAACCGGCATACACAACTGAATATTTCCTTGTGCCTTTCCCAATGCGTTTTGTAGCTCCTGCTCCTTGCTCACGGGACAGCATGCAGATGGGCAGATGCGAACAGAAAGAGTCCCTAATTGGCTGTTTTATCGCCCTCTAATGGGCTTCCTTCGTCATCAGGCTTATGGGACTTGTAGTTCTATCGCTACGATATGACCCATAGTGGGTTCTGCCTCAAGCATCATTGTGTCAAACTCTCCATAGAGCCTTCAGTGCGTAGCCAGTTAAAGATCCATGCAAACCTGCCATCCTGTTTAACCGATCCCAGTGTATCTGAAATACACAGTCCACATAACATTCCAAGTGGTAGTGCTGCCTTCCCGACCCGGACCGGCCGGAATATTTCATAGAAAAGTTTGTCCAAAAGTGAAGGCGCAAACAATGATAGGCGGATCCTACCTTTCACAGAAGAATCCTTTATTCAGCAAAACCGGCATACACAACTGAATATTTCCTTGTGCCTTTCCCAACGCGTTTCAAAACTCCTGCTCCTTGCTCACAGGAACGCATGCAGATGGGCAGATGCGAACAGAAAGAGTCCCTAATTGGCTGTTTTGTCGCCCTCTAATGGGCTTCCTTCGTCATCAGGCTTATGGGACTTGTAGTTCTATCACTACGATATGACCCATAGTGGGTTCTGCCTCAAGCATCATTGTGTCAAACTCTCCATAGAGCCTTCAGTGCGTAGCCAGGCAAAGATCCATGCAAACCTGCCATCCTGTTTAACCGATCCCAGTGTATCTGAAAGCCACAGTCCACGTAACATTCCAAGTGGCGGTGCTGCCTTCCCAACCAGGACGGAATATTTCATAGAAAAGTTTGTCCACAAGTGAAGGCGCACACACTGACAGGTGGATCCTGCCTTTCACAGAAGAATCCTTTATTCAGCAAAACCGGCATACACAACTGAATATTTCCTTGTGCCTTTCCGAATGCGTTTCGAAACTCCTGCTCCACAAAACAGCATTTCAAGATTGTTTATGTGCAGGAAGGGGGACCTTCCTGTACATGCACAATCTTCCCTTGCACGCAGACACCCTTGCACCATGGTGCAAGGGTGCCTGTGTTGGCGTTAACCTGCTACACTTAGCGCCAGCGCAGGGGGATAAGCAAGGCTGCACCATATCCTTGTGAATATGGTGCAGCCTTGCGTTTCTGAAGTGGCGAAGTGAGGCGTTAAGCCATGATGGCTAACGCCTCACTTCGCCACTTCCTTGTGAATATGCCCCATAGTGTTACTATCCTGTTAAATTAAAAACTACAATTATCGCGGACTGAAGCACCAATATGCTTGTTTAATTGACTTTAAGGCGGCTTTCAACAGTGTAGATAGAAACAGTCTTTGTGTCAAACTATCAAACTGGCTTTACCCCAATCCACTGCAGAGAGCTATTGTGTCCCTATATTAGGGAGCTTTTGTTCAGGTCAAACTCGGGCAAAGTGTCACAGTGACCAACAAAATTAAAGAAAACAATTGAACCGTTCTGGCACTTGAAATTTTCAATCTATGTATGGCTGAAATCGCACTGTTATTACTAGACATAGAGGATACCCGCCAGCAGTAGCGGCCCGTGGTGGAAGTGCTGCCGGGCGGGGACGCGGGCGGGGAGGGGCAGGGTGGGGGTAGTAAACTACGGTTTCTGCCGCACTGAGGTAAGTAAACAAAAAAATTATAAAACGAAGGAGCATATTAGCAAGACCCACGTTAAAATTATCGCGTTTTAGCGGCAGGAAACTGCCGGTAAAGCAGCGATAATGGGCTTGCTAATATGCGTTATAGAATTCAATACAAGCCCAGGTTAGATGTGCAGGACATCTAACCTGGGCTTCTATTGAATTCCATAACGCATATTAGCAAGCCCATTATCGCCGTTTTACCGGCAGTTTCCTGCCGCTAAAGCGGCGATAATTTTAACGTGGTCTTGCTAATATGCCCAGACTTCAGCGCAAGCTGCACGCCAAATGCAATGCAGCGAGCGCAACGAAATTCGTTTTTATTTTTGTTACTTACCTCAGTGCGGCCGAAATCCGTAGTTTACTACCCCCCACCCTGCTCTCCCCCGCCCCGCGTCACCGCCCGCCAGCACTCCCACCACGGGCCGCTACTGCCCGCCAGCCCTCAAAGGACGGGTGCTTCTCATTCTGAAATCTTTGCCCAAACAAGTGTTACGCTTCAATACACCCTTAACTTTTTTGGATCATACTGGCGCGAAATCAAACTGACCATTAAGTTCTTAAAATCAGTATGATAGTTTTCAAGCATAAGCATGTTTCTGTGTGAGGCTGACTTTTGCAAGACTAGAAAATTATACCTGCTATCTCCATTGATGCATTTGGGTGATCTTTCATGAGTCTTGTTCACACAGCGCACTTCCGACAATGTTAGCAACAAGATCAACCTCTCTTTGTTATGCCATAAAAAAAGTTGTCAAATTGTCAGGTCCTAACAACTCTAATGGCATTGCAAGGTGACTAATATTTGGTTACCTTAGAGGCCCACAATATTTTTTTTAATTCCACTGCCAACAATAAAAAATAAATTTCACAAAGTGCATGATGCAAACATCAAGCACTTTGCAATTCACTGCGGACAGAGTAAAACATTGCAGACAAATTGAAATACGACTGACACAAAACTGTTCAGGTGATAAAGGCAATCCTTATGACAATCAACAATACTAGGGACAAACAACTGGTTTCCTGATAAAGCAATAGAAGCAGTAACAGGAAAAAATGAATCACGTGCATTTTTTAAAGTAAAAAAATCTCACATATTCATTTATTTCTGTGCACTTCTATTTGTTTCAGAAACTTACAAGACAATATTAAGGGTTTGCTGGTAGTAGACGTGTGTGCGTCAGTCCCCGTGCCACCACAAAAAGGGTGTACTCACACTGAAAGTATTGACTATGGTAAGCACAGTACACAGCTAAAAGTGTGTTTACTGAAGAAAGACTGTAATTTAAGGATGAGTTAAAGTGAGAGTTTTACAGTCTGACGCTTTTTCAGTACAGAGTGAGCTATCCCGATCATGGCCGCCAAGCATAGAATACACGTATAGATACTTCATCAGGCTTTGACAGTTTAGTGTAATGTAGTTTCTTTAAAAGTAATCTGTTCCTCAAATGTCGCTAAATCTTCATTATCCCCTCACAAGCTCCAAATTCATGAGGTCTTTAGTATTAAATCTTCTTTTTAATAAACGTGACAGTTCGTAGAGTATTTATGTGGAAAAGCGCAAAGTCAGCTTGGATTTGCTTTGGGTTTTCAGAGCGCGCAGGTACTGTAACACGAGGAAGCGCAGTGCGTAAAACAGACTGACGTGAGCTCTTTCCAAATAACCAAGATGAGCGGGTAGTGGCAACGTGACACAAATTGACACCACCGTTCCCTCATGTGGTGTTGGGTAGAGACCGCTGCGCTTTTTTTTTTTTACTCTGGGAGGGGGAGTGGCTGGGGTGGGGTTGTGGCGTAATGTCCTGCTAGGCTGAGCTTGATGAAAGAATACAAACATTAGAACCTAGGGGATTAAAAAACATCTGCATATCTGGATCCGGTTCTCTGCCAGCGAAATACATGTTATGTGCTTGTTCCTTTCCTCAGGGCACCATAGAGGAAGGCTATTAATCAACCCTATTTAACAACGGGCGTCCACAGTGAGCGCGTGGAAACTGTAAATGCATGTAAATTGCAGGGTACAGAACATGTGTAGTACGGGCTGGAGGGGTGGCACATAGAATTTTAAAAAACTGAATAGTTTGCTTTTTTTATTTAAACGTGGCAAAATAACTTGTTTTTCTTTGCGACTCTTCCTTGTTTGTTTTGTAGAACAAATTATGTTTTTTCATCAGATAATCTTGAAAGAAACTGCATTTCTGAGAGAGATGCATGTGTTTGGTGAAAGATGGAACCTTTCACGCACAACACAATGGGGATGGTGTAGAAGATTGTTCCCACCATGTAAATTTCCACTTATAATGTGGTGATTGGCCCGCCAGGGATCACAATGAAGCCAATCAGAATATCACAATATAGGAATAACTTGAATAAAACTCATGAGAATGGTGTCACACAAATCCCAGAAGCCAGATCTCCTAATAGCACAGGACAGTTAAAAAAAATCTCGTAGAATCTTACAGTATGAATAGAAATAGGGGGCATATTAGCAAGAAGAGGCAATAATCATCGCTAACCCTGCTTAGCGTGATTTTTTTTATCGCCGGCTATCGCTGGAATATATCGCCACGCTAACGCTGTATTAGCAACGATTAGCGCTATGGCGATGAATATTCCAGCGATAGCGGGAAATGAGCCAACATCGCTGAAAAACCAGCGATGTTGCATGGAGAAGGGAGAACACCTTGCTGATACGACCCTGTGGTCGTATCAGCATAATCCACCCCCATGTTAGGTATGGCTAACACCTGCTAATTGCAGGTGTTAAATAAATCGCGATGACCCCGGTTAGCGCGACTTTTCACGTCGCTAACTGGGGCCATGGCCACCTTGCTAATAGGCGATAGGCCTGTTAGCGAGTGTTTCCCAGGTTTGTTCGTCGGGAACGCCCACTTTGCATGTCATTAGCGATAAATATCGCTGACATGCAAAGCGGTAAAAACGGGCGCTAATGCCCGCAAACTGTCGCTAACTGCTGTTAGAGACAGTTTGCTGATAGGGCGATATAAATATCGCCGCTTTAGCGGCAAGTAGTGCCGCTAAAGCGGCGATAGTGCCCTTGCTAATATGCCCCTAGATTTTTATTCTTTAAACCGCACTTGCTATTGCAGATTTGCCATTTTATAAAGCAGCAAATCATAGGTGTTTCCATGACCCAAATCATTTCTAACCAATTTATCGACCGCAGAAGAGTGAAAGGCTCATTGAGCCCTGTCAGGATTTGAACATGCTAACACTTTTCTGCTGTTTTCTCTGTACCTATATTTCACTAAGACGCCTATATGAACGGTAGATTTGAGTACATTTAATATGAATAAAGATCTTTATAAACTCGTAGTTGAGTGAACCATGCAGTCTAATTTATATAGTGCTTATTACCACACTTATGTCTTTTGAAGCACTATTAGTACCAGGGGTGCGTATTATCCAATTTAACAGCAATTAATGTACCAACCTCGGAATAAGGGAAGGCTGAGTTGACTTTGCAGAGATTCAAATTTAAGATCTGTAGATCACCACCATATCCACCAATTGCTAAGGTTTAACTCAGTGAGCCGGCATTGAGCCATCCTACTGCTGAAATAATGGTCGGTGGAATAAACATTTATCTATCCTTTGTCCTAACCGGTATTTGCATTGTTGATGTTCTTGTGGATGATGAATAATGTTTTTAATATCTGACTTTAAAGCCAGCTAATCAAGGTTTTTTCAAGAAATGCCTTCAGAGGTATTTTATTTTTTCCTATGTTTGACCGAAACTTCAAAGTGATTTCTTTTTTTAAAGAAAGGCAAGAGTGGCTCTCATGGTAGTTTCCCATGGACGATGAAGCATTGTCTAGTGCAATCAGGAAAGTAGCAAAAGTTACTTTAAAACTCCTTCCCTCAGAGTCAGTGCCTATGTTAAGGCTGGAGCAGCCGCGGCCCGTGTAGGTAAGAGCGTTGAAGCGGAGGGGCCGGGTGGGGAGGGGGGATTTCGACAGAGGACGACGATGGAAAATTAGTTATTTATTTAATTTTCCCTGGTGGTCGTCTGTCGAATTCCCCTTAACCCGCCCCTCCGCCCCACCACTCTTACCTGCACGGGCCACGGCTGGGCTGGAGAGAAAGTGGCAGTCTGGTTAGAGTTTCATAATTAGCCCTGGTAAATACACGTGAACCTAAAGAATCCAGAAGGATCCAAATAACCCTCAACTTCATTCTAACTTTTTTTTCACAATAAATAGCCATGAGAAATTCATGTTTCACTGTTAAATATTGAGGCCCATATTTATCATGTAGTTGTGTTGCACTTGCACCACGCAACGGGGTCCATGGGCAACGCAACTACAAAGTGTGATTTATCAAGCCACGCAAGGCCACCTTGTGTGGCCCTGAGTGGCTTGATAAATCCAGAGTAAAGCAACAGAGCGCAAATCACTGCATTGTGTTACTATGCCCAAGGGAGGCAACATGCCACACAGCACCTATGGATTTCAAACAGAAAGGGGTGGGAGAACACTGCTTCACCTCCCAGCACAGTTCGCCCCTTAGCATTCTGGTCAATGCAGTTCATGGTACATGCTTACTTCAAATTTCATTGGAGTATTCCACCAAAGTTGGTGCAGGTTAGTGCTGTAAATCTGTAGACACATGTTTCTGGATATCATCCGTCATCAGTACAGATAAAAACAAATTTTATTTGGGGTTGCTGAGCAGGCTGCCACAATCTTTTCAGGTCTCAGTACCTCTCACAGGCGCACAGGTGCATCTCCACAAGCTTGTCAGCTCAATGGCTCAAGGGAGCCTTTTCAAACAGAAAGGGGTGGGAGCACACTGCTTCACCTCCCAGCACAGTTCGCCCCTTAGCATTCTGTTCAATGCAGTTCATGGTACATGCTTACTTCAAATTTCACTGGAGTATTCCACCAAAGTTGGTGCAGGTTAGTGCTGTAAATCTGTAGACACGTGTTTCTGGATATCATCCGTCATCAGTACAGATAAAAACGAATTTTATTTGGGGTTGCCGAGCAGGCTGCCACATTATTTTCAGGTCTCAGTACCTCTCACAGGCGCACAGGTGCATCTCCACAAGCTCGTCAGCTCAATGGCTCAAGGGAGCCTTTTCAAACAGAAAGGGTGGGAGCACACTGCTTCACCTCCCAGCACAGTTACGCCCCTTAGCATTCTGGTCAATGCAGTTCACGGTACATGCTTACTTCAAATTTCACTGGAGTATTCCACCAAAGTTGGTGCAGGTTAGTGCTGTAAATCTGTAGACACGTGTTTCTGGATATCATCCGTCTCCAGTACAGATAAAAACGAATGTAATTTGGGGTTGCTGAGCAGGCTGCCACAATCTTTTCAGGTCTCGGTACCTCTCACAGGCGCACAGGTGCATCTCCACAAGCTCGTCAGAACAATGGCTCAAGGGAGCCTTTTCAAACAGAAAGGGGTGGGAGCACACTGCTTCACCTCCCAGCACAGTTCGCCCCTTAGCATTCTGGTCAATGCAGTTCATGGTACATGCTTACTTCAAATTTCACTGGAGTATTCCACCAAAGTTGGTGCAGGTTAGTGCTGTAAATCTGTAGACACGTGTTTCTGGATATCACCCGTCATCAGTAGAGATAAAAACAGAATTTTATTTGGGGTTGCTGAGCAGGCTGCCACAATCTTTTCAGGTCTCAGTACCTCTCACAGGCGCACAGGTGCATCTCCACAAGCTCGTAAGCTCAATGTCTCAAGGGAGCCTTTTCAAACAGAAAGGGGTGGGAGCACACTGCTTCACCTCCCAGTACAGTTCGCCCCTTAGTATTCTGGTCAATGCAGTTCATGGTACATGCTTACTTCAAATTTCACTGGAGTATTCCACCAAAGTTGGTGCAGGTTAGTGCTGTAAATCTGTAGACACGTGTTTCTGGATATCAACCGTCATCAGTACAGATAAAAACGAATTTTATTTGTGGTTGCTGAGCAGGCTACCACAATCTTTTCAGGTCTCAGTACCTCTCACAGGCGCACAGGTGCATCTCCACAAGCTCGTCAGCTCAATGCTAAGGGGCAAACTGTGCTGGGAGGTGAAGCAGTGTGCTCCCACCCCTTCCTGTTTTGAAAAGGCTCTCTTGAGCCATTGAGCTGACGAGCTTGTGTAGATGCACCTGTGTGCCTGTGAGAGGTACTGAGACCTGTAAGGATTGTGGCAGCCTGCTCAGCAACCCCATATAAAATTCATTTTTATCTCTACTGATGACGGATGAAATCAGAAACACGTGTCTAAAGATGTGCAGCGCTAACCTGCACCACTTTGGTGGAACACTCCAGTAAAATCTCATGTAAGCATGTATTACTGAACTGCATTTACCATAATGCTATGGGGCGATCTATGCTGGGAGGTGAAGCAGTGTGCTCCCACCCTTCCTGTTTTGAAAGGCTCGCTGAGCCATTGAGCTGACGAGCTGCGGAGATGCGCCTGTGAGAGGTACTGAGACCTGTAGGATTGTGGCAGCCTGCTCAGCAACCCCATATAGAATTCGTTTTTATCTCTACTGATGACGGATGAAATCAGAAACACGTGTCTAGAGATGTACAGCACTAACCTGCACCAACTTGGTGGAACACTCCAGTAAATCTCAAGTTGGCATGTATTACGAACTGCATTTGCCGTAATGCTAGGGGCGTAACTGTGCTGGAGGTGGAGCAGGTGCTCCCACCTTCCTGTTTTGAAAAGGCCCCTTGAGCCATTGAGCTGACGAGCTTGTGGAGATGCACCTGTGCGCCTGTGAGAGTACTGAGACCTGTAAGGATTGTGGCAGCCTGCTCAGCAACCCATATAAAATGTCTTTTATCTCTGCTGATGACGGATGAAATCCAGAGACACGTGTCTGAGATGTACACCACTAACCTGCACCAACTTGGTGGAACACTCCAGTAAAATCTCAAGTAGGCATGTATTACGAACTGAATTTACCATAATGCTAAGGGGCGAACTGTGCTGGGAGGTGAAGCAGTATGCTCCACCCCTTCCTGTTTTGAAAAGGCTCCTTGAGCCATTGAGCTGACGAGCTGTGGAGATGCACCTGTGCGCCTGTGAGAGGTACTGAGACCTGTAAGGATTGTGGCAGCCTGCTCAGCAACCCCATATAAAATTCATTTTTATCTCTACTGATGACGGATGAAATCCAGAAACACATGTCTAGAGATGTACAGCACTAACCTGCACCAACTTTGGTGGAACATTCCAGTTAAATCTCAAGTAAGCATGTATTACGAACTGCATTTGCCATAATGCTAAGGGGCGAACTGTAGCTGGGAGGTGAAGCAGTGTGCTCCCACCCCTTCCTGTTTTGAAAGGCTCGCTGAGCCATTGAGCTGACGTGAGCTTGTGGAGATGCACCTGTACGCCTGTGAGAGGTACTGAGACCTGTAAGGATTGTGGCGGCCTGCTCAGCAACCCCATATAAGAATTTGTTTTATCTCTACTAATGACAGATGAAATCCAGAAACATGTGATCTAGAGATGTACAGCACTAACCTGCACCAACTTTGGTGGAACACTCCAGTAAAATCTCAAGTAGGCATGTATTACGAGACTGCATTTAGCATATTGCTAAGGGGCGAACTGATGCTGGGAGGTGAAACAGTGTAGCTCCAACCCCTTCCTGTTTTGAAAAGGCTCCCTTGAGCCATTGAGCTGACGAGCTTGTGGAGATGCACCTGTGTGCCTGTGAGAGGTACTGAGACCTGTAAGGATTGTGGAAGCCTGCTCAGCAACCCCATATACAATTCGTTTTTATCTCTACTGATGACAGATGAAATCCAGAAACACGTATCTAGAGATGTACAGCACTAACCTGCACCAACTTTGGAGGAACACTCCAGTAAAATCTCAAGTAAGCATGTATTACGAACTGCATTTACCATAATGCTAAGGGGCGAACTGTACTGGGAGGTGAAGCAGTGTGCTCCCACCCCTTCCTGTTTCGAAAAGGCTCCCTTGAGCCATTGAGCTGACGAGCTTGTGGAGATGCACCTGTGCGCCTGTGAGAGGTACTGAGACCTGTAAGGATTGTGGCAGCCTGCTCAGCAACCCCATATAAAATTCATTTTTATCTCTACTGATGACGGATGAAATCCAGAAACACATGTCTAGAGATGTACAGCACTAACCTGCACCAACTTTGGTGGAACATTCCAGTTAAATCTCAAGTAAGCATGTATTACGAACTGCATTTACCATAATGCTAAGGGGCGAACTGTGCTGGGAGGTGAAGCAGTGTGCTCCCACCCCTTCCTGTTTTGAAAAGGCTCGCTTGAGCCATTGAGCTGACGAGCTTGTGGAGATGCACCTGTACGCCTGTGAGAGGTACTGAGACCTGTAAGGATTGTGGCAGCCTGCTCAGCAACCCCATATAAAATTTGTTTTTATCTCTACTAATGACAGATGAAATCCAGAAACATGTGTCTAGAGATGTACAGCACTAACCTGCACCAACTTTGGTGGAACACTCCAGTAAAATCTCAAGTAAGCATGTATTACGAACTGCATTTAGCATATTGCTAAGGGGCGAACTGTGCTGGGAGGTGAAACAGTGTGCTCCAACCCCTTCCTGTTTTGAAAAGGCTCCCTTGAGCCATTGAGCTGACGAGCTTGTGGAGATGCACCTGTGTGCCTGTGAGAGGTACTGAGACCTGTAAGGATTGTGGAAGCCTGCTCAGCAACCCCATATACAATTCGTTTTTATCTCTACTGATGACAGATGAAATCCAGAAACACGTATCTAGAGATGTACCAGCACTAACCTGCACCAACTTTGGAGGAACACTCCAGTAAAATCTCAAGTAAGCATGTATTACGAACTGCATTTACCATAATGCTAAGGGGCGAACTGTACTGGGAGGTGAAGCAGTGTGCTCCCACCCCTTCCTGTTTCGAAAAGGCTCCCTTGAGCCATTGAGCTGACGAGCTTGTGGAGATGCACCTGTGCGCCTGTGAGAGGTACTCAGACCTGTAAGGATTGTGCCAGCCTGCTCAGCAACCCCATACAAAATTTGTTTTTATCTCTACTGATGACGAATGAAATCCAGAAACACGTGTCTAGAGATGTACAGCACTAACCTGCACCAAATTTGGTGGAACACTCCAGTAAAATCTCAAGTAAGCATGTATTACGAACTGCATTTACCATAATGCTAAGGGGCGAACTGTGCTGGGAGGTGAAGCAGTGTGCTCCCACCCCTTCCTGTTTTGTAAAGGCTCCCTTGAGCCATTGAGCTGACGAGCTTGTGGAGATGCACCTGTGCGCCTGTGAGAGGTACTGAGACCTGTAAGGATTGTGGCAGCCTGCTCAGCAACCCCATATAAAATGTCTTTTTATCTCTACTGATGACGGATGAAATCCAGAAACACGTGTCTAGAGATGTACAGCACTAACCTGCACCAACTTTGGTGGAACACTCCAGTAAAATCTCAAGTAAGCATGTATTACGAACTGCATTTACCATAATGCTAAGGGGCGAACTGTGCTGGGAGGTGAAGCAGTGTGCTCCCACCCCTTCCTGTTTTGAAAAGGCTCCCTTGAGACATTGAGCTGACGAGCTTGTGGAGATGCACCTGTGCGCCTGTGAGAGGTTCTGAGACCTGTAAGGATTGTGGCAGCCTGCTCAGCAACCCCATATAAAATTCGTTTTTATCTCTACTGATGACGGATGAAATCCAGAAACACGTGTCTAGAGATGTACAGCACTAACCTGCACCAACTTTGGTGGAACACTCCAGTAAAATCTCAAGTAAGCATGTATTACAAACTACATTTACCATATTGCTAAGGGGCGAACTGTGCTGGGAGGTGAAGCAGTGTGCTCCCACCCCTTCCTACCTATGGATTTCAGTAGCGGCTCGTGGAGGGAGTGCCGCGGGGCGGTGGGGCGGGGCGGGGGAGGAGCAGGGTGGGGGGTAGTAAACTACGGCATATGGCCGAACAGAGGTAAGTAAACAAATAAATAAATACAACGAATTTCGTTGCGCGCGCTGCATATTTGTGATGTACTCCTATTCTGACCAGAATCGTGCATTGACACCACAATTCTGAGAGTATTCACATGGCTTTCAAAATTAAGTAAAAATCCCATTTTAGCAGCATGAAAAAATTCAAACAAACACAACATAGCTGGACCAGGAATTGTACAGTGTCCTTTGTATCATATGCTGTAAGTGTAATCACCAATAGAGCACTGCGTCATCCGCACTACATTCACATTGATCCTGTTACACTGTATAAGTATGGATTCAATACATATATGTTAAAAAAACCTGTGTCGTGTGCTGTAGTTTTACAATTGTTTGTACACAATTTACTTGTATCTGAATTGTCTGGTTAAATTGATGGTAGAGTCCATTAACTAAGAGAGATGATTTGTCTTTTTGATTGAGTCCCACACAATGCTTGTTTCATAAAGTTAAACAATGACAAGTATCCCTTTGGGCATAGCGGGTTGTCCTTGTCATATGTCATTACATTACACTTATAAAATATGTAACATAACATAATAGAACATAACATAATAATATAATGAAACATTACTAAAACAGTGTACCAAAACCCCAAAATACTCAATAGTAAAAACACTATCATTAATACAACTAAGGGGCCGATTACGATCTCGTTAGGAAAGCCTTCGGACGAGTGGGTTCTGTAAAGCTTTCCGTATGAATCGCACTCAGGGAGTTCAACTGACTGATTACGATGTGTCCGTATGTTTACGGACTCGGTTCGGTCGGACTCCATTTGAATTCAATGGGAGCCTGTGTACCCAACGTGAACACAGGCTCCCATTGAAAAAAGGGGTGGGTGGGGAAACGCGTGCACCCTGTGGTGCCCGCCACACTGTGCATGCATGGAAAGGGGGGACCCCTGGGTACCCCCGTGACCGATTCGGAGGGCCCCGGGTGAAGGAGGGCTTGCTACGGGCCCCCAAAGGCCAATTCCCACAGCCGTTTCATCTCAGCAAAACCGAGTTGGTATGGTTGTCAGAATCGGTCATTGTATCGCTAGTTAGGAAACCATCCTCATTGCGCTGCACGAATCGGCTCCAAACGAGTCGGACTGCCTGAATCACGTTCGGAACCGATTCGGTCAGCCCAGATGGCTTCCTCGCATCATACTTGGTCGTCCGGAAAGCTGGACGATTCAGTCGGAAACATAGGCTCTGAACCGGTTTCGCTTAATCCGGATCCCATTTGGAGCCTTTCCTAATGACATCAAAATCGGCCCCTAAATGTACAAAACCCCCACAAACAACACTATAACTAACCTCTAGATCTTTCCCCTACACCCCCACTGCCCTCAGAACCTTAAAAAAAACCTATAAAAAGGACTTACATGTTCCAACAAATAGCATTACCTTACAGTGACCTGGATCCCAGAAAATAGACTAAAAATGACAAAATAAAAGGTAGCAGTAATCAAAAATGGCTGTTAAATTAAACTAAAACAAAGACTATCTCCCCATTGAAATGAATTGGAAAACATGTAATAATGTTGAACAAAGGTATTAAAAATGTTTAAAAATATTAAACATGTAAAATGTGTCAAAAATGTTATAAAAATGTAAGCAAATTGTAAAGTATAAATTAAATAATAGTATAAAATATATGCAATTATTTAATATAAACTAAAAACTTATGTTAAATTGATTTTTTTTAACAGAGATTTATTTTTTAATACAACAAGAGTACATTTCACAGGTAATCATGTACAGTCACGTAACAGCACATATGTGTCATGAGCCACCCTGTGGATAGGTTCTTTCCTGCCTTACTGTGGTTTGGTGAGAAAAGTCATAGCATATTATCTACTGGCGGTCGCCAGTAGATAGTTATAGTTAGGACCTATTTTCCATAGGAAATCCGCAACATTCTATTTGAAATAACTCTTGCGTCGGTTGACGAATCTTCGTGAAATTTTCAAACTTTATTGCCCGCTCCGGTCCGCTCCTACCCTGAAAGTTTCGGGGTGATTCGTCAAGCGGGGCCAAGAAAAAGGGGGTCCCAAAACGTGTTTTCCCCATTCATTTTCCCATAGGAAACTTTAGACACGGCTACAGCCCGAACTGCTGAACGGAATTACACAAAATTTGGCAAAGAGGTAGTTCTTGGTTCAGAAAGAACCCTTTTTGTTAAATGGTGTAAATCCGTTCAGTAGTTGCGGAGAAATTAAAAAAATAAGAGTCAAAAATCAATTTCCCATAGGAAACTTTATGCAAGGCTACAGCCCGAACTGCTGAACGGAATTACACCAAATTTGGCAAAGAGGTAGTTCTTGGTTCAGAAAGAACCCTTTTTGTTAAATGGTGTAAATCCGTTCAGTAGTTGCTGAGAAAATCAAAAGTAAAAACACATATATATCTGGGCGGAGCCTAACCACACATGTCATCGTGAGATCTGATTGGCTGTCAGCACTTCATCCTGGAATTACTGGCAGCCATCTTGGGACCAATATAAATGATAGTACCCCATTGAAATGCATTGTAGTGAATCGAAGATTTTGAGGGTTACCAAAAGGAGAACTATAAAGGGTGATAACAGACTTTAGTTACATTAGAATTCATTTGTTGATGGTACCATACTAATTTCAGGAATTGTGGTGTGTTCTAAGGTGATTTTACCCTGTGAAAAACCTTCTGCTGGGATATCATGAATCATGTTTGAGAGAAAACTATTTTCACATGCTTGTCCCATACAGTTTTGGAAGGTGCTCCAGAAGCTAAAATGAGAGCATATTTTCTGTAAATTCACATTATCTTTCTCAGTCATGTGAGAATGAAGTCTGACATTCTCAGTAAAACATGTACATCCAACAAGGGCAGAGACTGTCAGTTGATTCCTTTGTGTTCTACTGCAGCTTCCCAGAGTGTTCTAAAGAACAACTAGAGTGCTAACAGCCTTACTTATGACAAAAGTATGGCACACCTGAAGCCATCTTGATTGGAATAAACTGGTAACACTTAAAACATTTAATTTAAAAAGGAACAAAATGATGGGGTTCATTTTGTCATAGAAATTATGGTTAGTGCTGTAGAAATAAAAATTTGGACATGTTTCAAGTGTGATCTCAAATATCTTCCTGTTATATTTCAACAGGAGCAGTCTGTCAGTTGATGCCTTTGTGTTCTACTGCAGCTTCCCAGACTGTTCTAAAGTACAACTAGAGCGCTAACAGTCTTACTTATGACAAAAGTATGGCACACCTGAAGCCATCTTGATTGGAATAAACTGGTAACACTTAAAACATTTAATTTAAAAAGGAACAAAATGAGGGGTTCATTTTGCCATAGAAATTATGGTTAGTGCTGCAAAAAGAAAATTTTAGGGCATGTTTTAAGTGAGATCTCAAATCCTCTTCTATTTCATTAGAAAATTCTGACATGCAGACTGAAACAATCACTTTCAATACCAGCAGTAGACTTCCAGTTAACTCCTTGGTGAGCAGTAGCTTTACTACAGTGATCTAATGAACAACTAGAGTGCTAACATTCTGAATTTATGGCAAATGTGTGACACATCTGAATGCCTTCTTGATGGAATCAAAGTAAAAAACTGAAAGCATTTCCTACTGAGGAGACTGTAGTAAATGAGGAAATTAGGAAACTTCATAACAAATAAGTCTCCCAAGATGGCCACCAGAGAAAAAAGAGCCCAAATGTAGCACAAATATCACCCAGAGGTAGCCCACGTATAGCCCAATGAAAGAAGTGTGCAAAACACTTTTTATTTTTTGTTTTTTTGCAGTTGTATATAGTGCAGACTGGTCAGGTATTGGAGTGCTTTACATGAGCATTGGTTACATCACACAAGGACAAATTCATGTTGGTTGACCCCTACACTACCCAAACACCACTGCACTTCCCTAAACCCTAAAACACTACCCCCAGCACGACCCCTTCAGTACCCAAACACAACTGCACTACCCTAAACTCAAAAACACTACCCCAGCACGACCCCCTACACTACACAAACACCACTGCACTACCCTAAACCCTAAATCTACCCCTACACTACACAAATACCACTGCACTACCCTAAACCCTAAAACACTAGAACCCAGCACGACCCCTACAGTACACAAACACCACTGCACTACCCTAAACCCTAAAACACTACCCCTACACTACACAAACACCATTGCACTACCCTAAACCCTAAAACACTACCCCCAGCATGACCCCCTACACTACACAAACACCACTGCACTACCCTAAACCCTAAAACACTACCCCAGCACGACACCCTACACTACCCAAACAACACTGCACTACCCTAAACCCTAAAACACTACCCCCAGCACGACTCCCTACACTACACAAACACCACTGGACTACCCTAAACCCTAAAACACTACCCCCAGCATGACTCCCTACACTACCTAAACACCACTGCACTACACTAAACCCTAAATCTACCCCAGCATGACCTCCCACACTACACAAACACCACTGCACTACCCTAAACCCTAAAACACTACCCCCAGCACGACCCCTACACTACCCAAACACCACTGCACTACCCTAAACCCTAAAACACTAACCCCAGCATGACCCCCTACACTACCCAAACACCACTGCACTACCCTATACCCTAAAACACGACCCCGTACACTACACAAACACAACTGCACTACCCTAAAACACTACCCACAGCATGACCCCCTACACTACACAAACACCACTGCACTACCCTAAACCCTAAAACACTACCCCCTACACTACACAAACACCACTGCCCTACCCTAAACCCTAAAACACAACCCCAGCATGACCCCTACACTACACAAACACCACTGCACTACCCTAAACCCCCTACACTATACAAACACCACTGCATTAGTCTAAACCCTAAAACACTACCCCCAGCATGACCCCCTCACAACACAAAGACCACTGCACTACCATAAACCTAAATCGACCCCCAGCACGACCCCTACACTACCCAAACACCACTGCCATACCCTAAACCCTAAAACACTACTCCCAGCATGAACCCCTACACTACCCAAACACCACTGCACTACCCTAAACCTTAAAACACTACCCCCAGCACTACCCCCTACACTACACAAACACCACTGCACTACCCTAAACCTAAAACACTACCCCAGCACTACCCCCTACACTACCCAAACACCACTGCACTAACATAAACCCTAAAACACTACCCCCAGCACAACCCCCTACACTACACAAACACCACTGCACTACCCTAAACCCTAAAACACTACCCCCAGCACGACTCCCTACACTACCCAAACACCACTGCACTACCTAAACCCTAAATCTACCCCCAGCACGACCCCTACACTACCCAAACACCACTGCACTACCCTAAACCATAAAACACTACCCCCAGCATGACCCCCTACACTACTCAAACACCACTGCACTACCCTAAACCTAAAACACTAACCCAGCACGACCCCCTACACTACCCATACACCACTGCACTACCCTAAAGCCTAAAACACTACCCCCAGCACGACCCCCTACACTACTGCACTACCCTAAACCCTAAAACACTACCCCCAGCACGACCCCTACACTACCCAAACACCACTGCACTACCCTAAACCCTAAAACACTACCCCCAGCACGACCCCCTACACCACCCAAACACCACTGCACTACCTAAACCCTAGAAAAGAAACCCCCACCCCATGCCCAATCCCCCTTACCTCTCACTCCTCGTGGTTCCTCTCTCCTCGTGGTTCCTGCTTCACGTCGTCTCTGAGGGCGGTGCACGTCGTTGTGAGGAAACGGAACAGCCTCTGTTTCCTTACAACGACATGGATCGTCTACATGTTTTTAGAACGCATGGTCATTTACCATACATACCTTTACAACAAAATTCGTTGTAAAGGCATGCGTGGTAAATGACCATGCATTCTAAAAAAATGCGTAGTAATGACTTTGTGATGTACAACGCATGCGTGGTTATGCATGCGTTTGAATGGTATCGCAAAGTAAAAAAGTCGTTGTAACGGCTGTTTACCGATCGAAGCTGGCTCCTGTTCTTCAGTGAGACGTTTATTTGATTAATTAGGAGGAAGGAATGTGTTTTTTTTACCGAAAAGTGCATTCCCGGCTGTTGTATTGTGAAAGTGTCCGCGTGGCCTGGTTTCATTTCCGGTGAGAGAGTGGAAGAGTCTGTTTGGATCTAAAGGAGTTCTGTTGTTGGACGGGGCCGGCGCGACATGTCATCAGAAAACATAGCTAATGGAAAGCGTCCTCCCTGAAGTGTGGAGCAGTGCCATGAGAGGTCAACGAGTGTGCGTCCCACCGCAGTATGACCGTACCGCGTGACCCATGTGCCACCTCCAGGGTACGGGAGGCAGAAGCGGCATCGCAGGTCCTCTTGAAGACCGTTGTAGCACTAATTCTACATTTTGGTACTAGGGCATTTTAACTTCGTTGTTCCTGCCAGATACAAAGAGAAGATCCTGTGTTATTCAGTGCCCTCGTTACCTTTTTTGTGGGTTGTGGTGCTTGTCACTTCGCTGCCCCGCCGGTGCACACGACTGGGCACCCCACCTCGTGTGCCATCTGCAGGGCCTCTGCCCTCGGATCACTGGTTTCGGTTTCTGGAGTGGCAACATAAACAGTTGCTCCCAAAGGACTAGCCTGAACACTTAGGTGAATATCCCCTGCACCAGCATTCCACGGAAATTCTTTCCTAGCTCTCCCACGTCAACGAGGACGTCATAATAGCACGGCTCTGCTCGCGATACCGTATGACGTCATCGAAGCCATAAGAGAACCTCGTCGGCGTGCTGACGTCAGTTCCACATATTTTTCCGTGCCACCGAGGCAAACAGGGGACCGAGACATTTTCACATGTATACATAGTATAATAAATATATATATATTCACTGAAAAAACCATAGGTTTCAGGCACGTTATAGTTAGAAATTAGCATTTAAAAAACCTTAGAAATTCACTGAAAAAACCATAGGTTTCAGGCACGTTATAGTTAGAAATTAGCATTTAAAAAACCTTAGAAATTCACTGAAAAAACCATAGGTTTCAGGGGCGTTATAGTTAGTTGGACATTTCACTCGTACAAAACCAAAGAAATTCCCCCGTTATAGTTAGTTCAGCTAACTATAACTCACGTGCTCCGTAATGCACTGCTGATGACGTCACATATTACATCACTCATGACATGGTCAGTGACATCACTCATGACATCACTGATGGCATCTCAAATGACATCACTGATGACATCATCCGCGTGATAATCTGATGCAGCTCTTCACACCCTAATATAACCTTGTGTTTTTCTGAAAATTAAATATGTTTTATATATGTATATCTCAAGGTCGATGGAAGAATAAATGGGTATATAAGTGTCTAAATGGATGATTTTGTTTTGTAAAATTGATTGTATAACTGACTAAGTGTATCTTAGTGAATACATGGGTTAGTGAGTAATGTTTAAATATGAAAATATCTGTATAAGTCTCTCACTTTGTGTATAAGTGGCTGCATGGGTTGGTGAGTAGCTACATGAGTGTCTATATGGGTTATTAGTTGGTTTTTTGAGTATCAGTATGAGTGTCTGAGTGTCTGTATGGTTCGGTGGGGGTATTACTTAGTGCATAGATGCATGAATGAGTGACTCACTGTTTGTATGTGTTGAAGACAGCATGTGTGCAGGACTGTATAGGTGGATGAGTATGTGTATGGGTGTGTTAGTGAGTGAATGACTGTCTCAATAGTGTCTTTATGAGTAACTACATATGTTTTAAACTAGTATATGTGAGTATTGGTGAATATAAGTGAGTATATGTGAGAGAGTTGGAAGAGTTCCTGTACAAATAAGTAGGTGTTTCTATAAGTGATTGTTTAAGAGAGTAAGTATGTGTAAGTTTCTGTAGAAGTAAGTGTGGTAGTGTGTGTATAACTGTATATGCAAGTAAATGGATGTTTGATACTTTGTTTGCATTTGTGACTATGTGTGTGAGTAACTCTATGGATGAGTGGCGGTGTGTAACAGGATGTATAGGTGTATGAGTACATATGATGAGTGAGTACATGTATGAGTGACTGTATAGGGACTGTTGGTGAATGAGTGGATGTGTGTGTAGATCTTGGAATTACTGAATAGGTGTGTTGTAACTGGTATTGGTATGTCCATTGTTTTGAAAATGTTAGTTTGTATTTTTGAGTGTGTGTATCAAAGGTTATATTAGGGTGAGAGGAGGTCTGCCACTCTATCACAAGGATGATGTCATCAGTGATGTCATCAGTGATGTCATTTGAGATGTCATCAGTGATGTCATGAGTGATGTCACTGACCATGTCATGAGTGATGTAATATGTGACGTCATCAGCAGTGCATTGCGGGCGCGCGAGTTATAGTTAGCTGAACTAACTATAACGGGGAATTTCTATGGTTTTGTACGAGTGAAATGTCCAACTAACTATAACGCCCCTGAAACCTATGGTTTTTTCAGTGAATACATATATATGTTTCCATCATATTAAAGTGACTGTAGCCCTGTAGCTATCTTGCTCGATTGCCTGAACAAGAGGTCATCAATGCCTAAGGTGCTAGTTAACCTTATAAGAATAAAACTCTCCCCCCCCCTCTCTCCTCCCTCCTCCCCCTGGGCGTGCCCTGACTGAGTCAATGTACAAATGTCAATATAAAGAGTGAGACATGTTAATCACGGAGGGTATCGACCCATGGCAAAATGTATTGTCTAATCTTTTAGGACTCCCTCTGATGTTCCTTTTCCCAGGGAATCCATCTGGCTAGAGAGAGAGAGAGAGAGAGAGAGAGAGAGAGAGAGAGAGAGAGAGAGAGACTCACAACATCAGATGGAAGTAGCACATAAGATCTCAGGGAGTAACTGGTGCCTCCTCGTTGGGTGGGGCATCTAGGTGTTTCAGCTCAGTCACCAATGCTTCCCATGCCCTGGCAGCCTCAATGGATCCTCAACCTTTTTTGGCGTCTCTGAATTTTATAGCTCCTTCACAATCTGCCCAAAATATGTTACATTGATATTGGAAATATGTATATATAAAAAAAGTCAACAATGGGAAAAAAGTGGAAAATGTACATCACGCAATAAAATTTACATTTGAATTTCATTTTTAGGTAATAAAAAGATATTAAATTGTTTTATTTATCTATATATAAATGTTTATTTTTAATTTACAATTTATGTTTAAAAATGTAAAAAGAAATAAAATAAACTTTGAAAACATAAATACATTTACAGGAATGTGCTACATGTCTTTATTTGATAAAAATATGTAAGTATTAATGGTAATCATTAGAAACATACACTTTTTTTGATTATATTGCTAAACACCAACAATACTAAATTAATGACACAAAATATTTCAACTACATACAAATACAATTAAAACAAAGAATTGCACACTAAAATTATAAAATTAAATAATCGCTCTCCAACATAAACCATTTTTATCAAAGTGTTGGACACTAAAGATGTGACATTTACTATTCTTACTCCAATCTATATTAGTTTGGGGAAGGAGATGTACACTAAAGGGTGATATATACTATTTCCACTCCAATCTGGGGAACATGTTGGACACCAAAGGGGAGGCATATATTATTCCCACTCCAATCTACACCAATTTGGGAAGGCGTTCTACACTAAAGAGGTAACATTTACTATTCCCACTCCAATGTAGACCAACTTGTGAAAATTAATCACTTTCAAGGCGTGCGCGTCACACAAAGTCCAATAGTCAATTGTGTTTCCAAATTTATGATTTCTTTATTTTCATCAATATAAAAAAGTGTTGAACATTAATACTCCAGCCAACGCTTTCATTCCACACTGGGAACTTCATCAGGGCTCTTATCTTGATATTTTCAATCACTGAACTTGCGGTTGTTTTAGGCACGGTCCTGTGTATTCCACTAGGACCCAACAATATAGTCTTGAGTATGATAACTCCTCGCAATCATACGTGTCTTCCTCCTTGTTCAAGGAGGAAGACACGTATGACTTGCGAGGAGTTATCATACTCAAGACTATATTGTTGAGTCCTAGTGGATACACAGGACCGTGCCTAAAACTAACCGCAAGTTCAGTGATTGAAAATATCAAGATAAGAGCTCTGATGAAGTTCCTGTGGGAATGAAACGCGTTGGCTGGAGTATTAATGTTCAACACTTTTATATTGATGAAAATAAAGAAATCATAAATTTTGAAACACAATTGACTATTGGACTTTGTGTGACGCGCACGCCTTTGAAAGTGATTAATTTTCTGATCTGGAGCACAGTGACGCCACGCAACGGTTGGCGTAGGGGCAGATTTGCGCTTCAAAACTTTATTTTTTGGAACTGGCATGAGGTGCGGTACCTGTGGTCCGCCGTTGTTCAAACTGATACTCAACTTGTGAAAATTGTTGGACACTAAAGGAGTGACATTTAAAATTCACACGCCAATCTAAAAAAATTGGGGAAAGTGTTGGACACTATAGGGCTCATATATACTATTCCTACTCCAATCTATACTAATAAGAGCTTAAGTACGATTCTGGCAGTCCACATCCCGCCAGACTCGTGGGGGCGCAGAGTTGGCGGTCTCCCGACATCCCTCTTACGATTAGGGATGGATCATCATTGCCCCGCCGCAGCCGCCAGGGAACCTCAATTCCCTGGCGGTCAGGAAGCATCAATATGCTTGGCAGGACCATATTAGGAGTTTTGTCTCCGCCATGGTTTTGTTGGCTGTTTTTCCTCCATGAAAACCCTGGAGGAGAGGAAACAAAGGGGGTCCTACAAAGCCCCTTTGCGCCCTGGGGTGCATGCAGGGGGGCACAACATTTACCCCCTGTGTACATGCACCCCAGTTCCTGCACTGCATGGGCTTATCAGTCCATGCTGTGCAGGAACAGTTTTTGGTGTTACCATTGCGGTGCCCATTTTCAGGGCACCACTGTGGGAATGCCTAAAACAAAGACAGCCAGACAGGAGGAAACTCCTAATCTGGCGGGCGGCCTGACCGCAGCTTTGGTGGTGTGGCGGCGGGGCGGACTCAGTGCCACACTGCCAAAGTCATAATCAGGCCCTCAAAGGGTGACATTTGCTATTCCCACTAAAATATAAAACAATTTGTGGAAAGTGTTGAACACTAAAGGGGTGACATTTACTGTTCCCACTCCAATCCAAAACAATTTGGGGAAAGTGTTGGACACTAAAGGGGTGACATTTACTATTCCCACTCTAAACTAAAACAATTTGGGAAACTTGTTGGACACTAAAAGGGTGACATTTACTAGTCCCACTCCAATCTATACCAATTTGGGAAAAGTGGTGGACACTAAAAGGGTGACATTTACTATTCCCACTTCAATCTATATCAATTTAGGGAAGGTGTTGGGCACTAAAGAGGTGACATTCACTATTCCCACTCCAATCTAAGCCAATTTGGGGAACGTGTTGGAAACTAAGGGGTGAAATTTACTATTTCAACTACAATCTAAAACATTTTATCCAAGATACTACAAGCTAAAAGCTGAAAATGTCATATAAATAACCATTATTTCATATGCATACAAAAATTAGGATTTATAAAAAAGCTAACATTTACTTTAAAAACACTAACCAGAAGACAAACCTATATATTAATATTTAAGCATTAAAATGTAAAATCATTTTTTAACACTATTTATAGTTATATATATACTTTTTTTTTTTCCTAAACTTGGAACCATAAAATACAAAATAAAATCACAATCCAAAATTAACAATCATAAAATTAAAAATATATAGCACCAATTTTTTAAATATAGATTGAAAAAACAAATTTTACGACATTGTAATTTTTGACAATAAAAAATTACAAATCTTCTAATTATAGTTTTTCTAACAAAATTAAACAATGTAATTTTAATGTAAAAAATGTTTAAAAGAAGTTACTGTATTAAATGTGCATATATATATATATAATGTAATGATTTATTTTATAATTTACAATACAATACATATTTTTTTAAATGTATTATAATTAATATATATTTTGATTCATTTAAAGTGATTTATAAAAATTATTATTGTAACAAAATTAATTTTAGAATATTAATTTGCATATCATTAACATAATCAACATTACATTTAATTTACAATACCCACTTCTTAAAAACATCCCCACCATTATCCCCTATAAACCCAATGTCCCTCTGCTAAACAAATTATATATCCATTATTTTTTACATTAACACAACTAAAAACTCAAATTTCAACATTTTCATTATTAATAAATGATCTTACTAAAAAAACAAATAAAAGAAAATTACATATAGAATAAACACACTATAATAAATTATGTACAAAATAACACTTACAAATGATATTACGTACAACAATATTTTTTAAATTGATATTATTTATAACAATATTCAAAACAACACTTAAAACAATATTTTTACCTTTGATATTCCTGTTGACAATATTTTGACTTTCCGATATTCTTTACACAATATCTTTGTATCACAATATTATTTTGCCGATATTTTGTCCAAACACAACATTACAGCATACATCTAAAATTAGAAACGTTTGAAAAAAGAACATTTTTCTCACAGTTACGCCTGCGTCAAAGAGGCATAATCTTTTTAAGAAAATCCCTTTCTACCTTTTTTAATAGATAGGGATTTGTATATAAAATAATGGGGTGGCTGCATTGGAAAAGTAGCTCATAGTGTTATATTGCGTTACATTAGGGCTGCTTTCCAGCGAAAAAAACAAAATTTTGCAGTGGTTTGCATCACTTTTATGATACAAACCAAACTCTTAGGGGCTCATTACGATGATGGGAGGAAACGTCCCGCCCAACACCGTTTCGGATTCGGGATCTGACCGACTCGTGGTCGGCGGTTCCACCTGACCGATTCTCGTTCGGAAGGACTCCCATTGACTTCTATGGGAGCCTGTGTTTTTCCGACCGACAACACAGGCTCCTATAGTGAAAATGGGTGTCTGCGGAAAACCTTGCACCTTGTCATGGGCACCCCATGGTGCCTGCCACACTCTGCATGGTTTTACAGGGAGGTCCCTTGGGTACCCCCTTGACCCCAAACTGGAGGACTCAGTGTGAAGGGAGGCCTGCTTTGGGCCCTCAAAGTCTGTTTACGACAGCCTTTTCGTGTCGGACGGTCCGAGTCGGAAAGGCTGTCAGAATCTGACATCATAATCGGTCAGTCGGAAACGCTGTCCATAGAGCTGTACGGATCACCTCTGACCAACTCGGATTCTCTGATTGCTGCTCGGGACCGATTCGGAATGACCGAACGGTTCCTCTTCCGACTGCAAGCATCGTTATCGGTTGGGCAAATTGGATTCCAACCGACTAGGGCGGATGGGTTCCGACTTGGTCTAGGTGAATCCGACTGTCGGTCGTAGGCTTTCCAACTGACATCGTAATGAGGTCCTAAGTGTTAGTAAATATGAGACCTTAAGTCATGTGGCATACATCAACTGTTTATTGTCCTTGGGTGATTTTTTGCCCACAAGTAATATCTCACATAACTCCCCATTGTTGGGGCTCACCTATTTCGTATATTTTTGTTTACCTCACAGTTATAACTTTTGTATAATTTTTTTCCTTTGAGAAACTGTTTTGAGCAGAAAGTGTGGAAATTGTGAAACCGTTGTGTCCTGTGACTGCAAGAAATTTTGTGCTCAAACCAGTTTGCTGCTGCTATCGCAACCTTTTTTTCATATGATTGCATGTAAGATTTAGACCCAGGCAACCAGTGAAATGCACTTTACAAAATGCACTTAATTTTTAAAAGCTTGCAATTATTATTCTTTGGAAACATCTTTCACCACACGTAGGCCCTCATTTACAAGAGGCCTGCGCTACCGGAGCGTCACTTTTTATGACGACCCGGTGGCGAAGGCCTCACAATCTTATCTATGAGGCTACAGAAAGCCACCCTGCATGGCTTTGCATGGCCTCACAGATATGGAGTAAGGCAAGGCAGCGCAAAGCACTGCCTTGATTACTCTACATCAAGGAGGCATTCCACGGGTGTTGCTGTGAGTGTCCCCACTCAACACCCATAGAATTTGACACTGCCCCAGATCTACAACATCACATAAACCTTAGGCAGCGCCAATAACTTATGCCTCCCCAGAGCCGGCATAACGAGGGAAATGTTTACATTTCTCCTTGTTTTTTCCTCTTTCCACATGTAGCACACATAGAACGAGCAAAATACGTCTTGTGATTGTTTTCGAGCAGGAAGGTGCACCTTCCTGCACAAAAACAAACACGACAACAACACAGACACCCTTGCACCATGGTGCAAGAGTGCCTTCATTGGCTGCAAATTGTGCACTGACTGAAAGGACAGGAATGCACTGTATCTTGTAAATGTAGTGCATTCCTGCTCTTTCGAATTGGCCTAGGGCAGTGCAGCAAAATGATTTGCAGCGCTGCCCTACGCCAATTCTTTGTAAATGAGGCCCCAAGTTTTTTGTGTGCTTAATGTGTTGCAATTTCCCATTCAAGTCACAAATTGCATGCTAAAACACTCTCAAAATATGGCGGCATCCCTTTGCCACTTATATAATAATGCTGACCCATGTGCTTTAACTAAAAGTTACTCCACCACGTCCTTAAATGCATAATCACTTCAGCCGAGGTGAACAGCCTAAACAATTTTCCTTATTTAGGAACAGTTTTCATCAACCATGATTAAATATTTACAACAAAACCCCTCTCTTCTCTTTCCCTTAATTGCTGGTCAATACTGCGTCGCAGTGCTTTATGTCCGAAGGTTACTGACCTTTGAAGGCATTATCAAGCTTTGACTAGCTGATCCTTTGAACTTTTTTTTTTTTTTTAAATAATTAAATAACATGCAGAATGTGCAGTGCCCTTCGAAGCTTGCTTGGTTGTAAAGGGGACTCCTTCAAAATCCAAAAGGTATTAAAATAATATCTGTGTAATGCTTTTTGTTGGTGATTTCTTGCATTATTGTTTTGATCTCACTGTTAACTGGGTTTTACTCTTTGATAAGTCGACCATCGAAGTCCTGCGTGCTTGCCCACACTGAATGGACATTCTGTGTGCTACCACTCATTTTAAACAGGAATCGAGATGTCTCTTGCACATTGGCATCTTAGCATGTGTCTTAGAGTGTGTCAGCCTTCATATCATGTTCTTCATTGCTTTATAGAGAGTCATCAGTGACCTAACAGTGTTGCATGAACCATGGAGTGCAGATAAAAGCTATTGTCTCCTTGAAGGAAAGGGAGTGGCAGGCTAATGTAGCACAATAAACACAGAGTAACTAGTTGCCAAACTGCATTGGGAAACGTGTTTTTTTTTAGTTGGCCTTGAGTCATGATATGAATAATAGTACACAGTGGCCACCACAAGGCAGCATTTTCAAAAGTGACATTTTATCAGAATACAATGTTCTCAAGAAGGCACACGTCCTAACGCCACGCTCAACAACACTGTGTCCTTAGACACAAAACGGAAAGAGCCGGTACACGGGAGATATAATTGCCAGAAATAATAATATCATATTCTACCATTTTCAATAAACTTGTAAGTTGAGGGAACTTTTTAGAAAGACCACGTGGGATTCAAGAAGCTATGTTTATTCACGTACTTGATAAAAACATATATTTTTACAGCGACGGGTAACATCATAGCGTGTAATGTTAATCCACTCGGAATTGCTGCAATTTTTATTATATATCTTCTCAACGTTTTCCTGGAAATGGCCTGGAAGAACATAGGAGTAGCACAATTGATAGTTTTTCAAAGTCTACCAGTAATATCTCTTAATGAGGGCCTCTCTAGTTTGATGGTGGCTTCGGATTCAAAACGTGTTTTTTAAATGTGGGTTTTCCACTTAACAGAAGTGTGCGATCCTGTTCGGATCACGTGACCTCCAAATTCCCCATGTACCTTATCTGTTCAAAATTAGGAGCATGAAAATTCAGTTTCCAGTGTTTGCTATATAGCATATAGTTAAGTCAAGTAAGCTTTATTCGATTTTTGTACAAAAAACCATAAAACCGTACAGTTAAAAAAACTTATACAGTACATAGTTAAAATTAATTACAAGGTATTCAATTATACAAGGTTTGGTTAAAAAAGGTCATTAATACAGTTCCGACCAGTTTACTTTTACCCAATTTCATGTACAAATAGCTTTTCTGCATTTGATTACGTATTTTAAAAATGATGCAATTGACCTTGAAAAACTTTCATTTTCTAAAATTGCAGTGCTAGAAATGCTGGTCGGCATTGTCTCAGACCCCACAATCTTAAAATAGGTAATATACACCTCCTTCTTTGTGTAATATAAAATTTGCAAAATGAAACTACGTGCATTGATGATTGCTGAGACATTTCGTCACACGGACAGTTACTCAATGTTTTTGACCAATCATTTATTGTAGGAAGCTTACCTTATAGCATATATAAAATACCTGTGGATGTGCAAAGCACAACGTTATTTACCTGTCATTGCTGAGGGCGAGATGTCATGCTTAATAACTGGCACATTTTCATGTGCAGTAAATACAAACCAAGGGGCATATCTACAAGGGCTTTATCTCAGTTTTTCTGGCTTTAAAAGCCAGAAAAACGGAGATAAAACTATCG
Source organism: Calotriton arnoldi (assembly GCA_963921515.1). Lineage (NCBI taxonomy): Eukaryota > Metazoa > Chordata > Amphibia > Caudata > Salamandridae > Calotriton > Calotriton arnoldi. The sequence continues at coordinate 114,632 of CAWUFW010019762.1, read as the reverse complement.
CCCTATCAACAAGAGGGTGCTAACATGCATAATCGCATGTTAGCACTCTTTTCCGACGCCCCCTTTGCATCTCTAATGAGATGCAAAGTGGGCGTCACTGGCGATACTCCGGATGGACTGCCTTGAAAATATCGCTGATGTTCACATCGCGATATTAACAAGGCAGCCCATAGGATTTTAGCAGACGTTGATTTTGGCGAAAACGCCGCTTTCAGCAAAATCTAACGCCTGCTAAAATCCTGACTTACCTATGTTAGACATAGGGATGGATTATGCTGATACGACCACAGAGTCAGTATCAGCAGAGACATCGCTGCGTTTTGCAGGGAACATCGCTGGAAAACCAGCGATGTTCCCTGCAAACGGCGATAACCTCGCTATCTCTGGAATTCTTATCGCCCTGGGGAAACGCGTTGTTAATAACGCGCTACCAGGGCGATAAATAGCAGAGATAGCCTGCGTTAGGGAATTCGGGCTCAGCACGGCCAGCGATAATTATCGCTGGTCGTTGATAATATGCCCTCAAAGTCTTTAACCCTAATCAGAACACAAGGAGTTAAATTCATTCTATGAGGCAGAATCACAGGAACAAGGTCTATGTTTTCTTTTGTACAGTGGTTCAAGAAATAAATCCTTTAGAAAATTGGCATCTTTGTCATGTCTGTTAAGCTGACCTTTGGTAATAACATGGAATTTGACCTTTAAATGTAGGAAAAAAATCAGTGCTTCTGAGTTTGTTAGTACACAGGTTTGGCATAAAAAATGTCACTCATAGGCGTGAAAACACATATTAGAAAATATGTCCAGACTGTGCCATGCAGACATATATAATTTGACACCAAAATCTGAAAACACATTCTGAAGAAGAGGAGCAAAGATAATCTCAACACTGTAAATTTTGCGGATCAGCAAAAAAAAAAAAAAATCTGCACGTGGGATTCCCTCCAGCTCGATACTTACGATAGTTCTTGAAAAAGTTACTTAGAGAGAATGCGGAGGCAGGGGAGAGAATGGATTTGGTTGTTTTGTTAATTATAGATTTCCTTTGATGGAGTCAGTGCATTTATTTAGCTGAATTGATCATCCTTGTGCTTCTTCCCGATGCGCTTTACCAGTTGACAAAGAAATCATTACCTAATAGCAGGATATTTATCACTGCTATGGTCAATGGTGACTTCTTGCCTAAAAGGGACCTTAAAGAGCTAAACCCAAGCTTCAGAGATTCATTCTCATAAATTCAGCTCCAAGGAAGGCCCCGGTCCACTTTTCCCTTTGTTTTTGGTGGTCATCAGCTGGTTGGCAGTGCCAGCCCTTTTGGAGCACTGTTCTGCTTGTTTGATTTATTGTGGCTCTAGCTAAGGTTGTGGTTTTGTTGTTAGGCCACCATGGGAAAGCACCTGTGTGTATTTCGAATGACTGTAAACACAGCTGGACACCAGATCATGGTGATCCAGGCGAGGCATGCTTTTAAATAAATGGATCCTAGCTCTCTCCTGTTGGAGGTATTTTCTCCAGTGTAATCAAGGACGATTTGTCCTCAAATTATTTTGATATCAACCTTTTGTTAGTGGATTCGTGCCAGAATTGTCTGGCAGACAGCCTCTCCTTAACCGCCCTTACAGGAGGGAAACTGAGTAATGATGGAAGGGAATTCACTGGCCATGCTCACTTGAGTCCATCCAGGGTCATCAGGTGGGGTCATCATCATTATTCCATAGATAATACATGATCATAAAAGCACACAAGGTTGAAGCCTTCAGGCAGCACATGCTTTTAGAGCCCACAAATAAGACAAAGGACTGCTTTAAAAAATAATGCAAAAAATCACCTGTATTCAATGAATGCATCTAAAATGTTAGCAAATATGGGAAAGATAAAACCAGAGTTTCAGTTTACAGCCAAAGCCTACAATAAGACAACAGTGAAAGGCTGACGATATATTTATTTAATGAAATAAAATACCTTTCTATTGTTTTGCTGCCTGAGCCTGGGTCTTGATTACGCTAAATTACACACCTGATGTTCCCTACTAAATATAGCGTAAGCGATCGATCTTTTATTTACCTAAAGTGGTTGAGGGGAGGAAACAACTCAGATTAATAACAGCAAAGTTGTCATACCTGAAAGACCACCAACTCCAAAGTGCAGTTTGAATATTTATTATAAGGCTAAAAACAATTGGATGTAAATACATCTCAATATCAAAGAATAAAGGTACAGAAAATCAATACAGAGCCAAGTTTACGAATATAAGTAATTCGGCCCAAAAGACAAATGATTATAAATTCCAAAATCACAACGCAACACAGAATAGATGCGATGTTCAGTTCTTGACTCATTGAAAGAAGTCAAAATCTTTTCCTACACTGCTCTAGATGAGGGCCCTTCCTGTCTCTCTTCTATCATTCCCCAAAGGTGTCAGCACGTGTCGACTTCCTAAGAAGTACTCACGTCAAATGGGTCGTATTAGCTTATGGCTATGGAGCTTGCTCTAAGATGTTCCTTCTTCTCCGTAAGCTAGCAGAAGTCTGGGCTCTCTGTCCCTGCGCATCATATAAAAAGATGGGATTCAACCCACACTACGTCATTCATCTTAAAATTCCATCGCACCTCTAAGCAGTAGCTTTTCTTTCATGAAACAAATTTAATTAATGATATCTTCTTCCAGTGGCCTTGGCTTCCCGACAGACCAGATACGCAAGGCATCCTCCTTCTCGCTTCCCAGCCATCTTCAAAGACATTCCGGGTTTCTCCTTAACTCTGAAAATAACGATGTGTTTCTGTTCACCTGCAGTATTATGAGAACATTCTAACCTTGAACACAACAACATTTAATTATTTATTTCTCGAGAGCAAGGAGAATTGAAACATTTGCTTTGGGCCTGTATTTCAGGCAACTTAAACTAACCACAATTACGATATATAGGAATAATATCGTCCTGCACATTATGCATGAAGGAATCGTAATACATACAAAGTTCTACTTAAATGCGTTTACTCGTTTTTAACATTAGATGCTTCAAATAAATGTTTCTTAATAGTCAGTAAACGCTGCAAAGAATACGAATACATGTGAGTGCGTTTAAACCATGAGTATAGTGCACTCATACAAAATAGAGTGCTATCAGCGCTCTATCAGTTCCCCCTCTTATGACTAGTGTCATAACACCAACTTTCTATTTTCCTGTAGTTTCTCCTCGTAGAAGAGACCGACCTAAACAGAAGCTGTAGCTTGCCGTCCCTGTCTGAATCGTTCTAACCCCTTAAGGTGCTGGTAATGACTGTCCTGCAGTCGTTCAAGTTGGCGCTCTTGCTTTCTCGAAACAGTCTCCTGATGTCGTGCCCTTTGCCATTTGTAAGCCTTGATGGCTCCTGGTAGGACAATTATACAAATGACAGCTATTATAATAGGCTTTAAGATATATCCCATTATTCCTTGTCCCAAACTTCCAAACCAACTGCCTATCTTGCCAAATCCTTTCCCCACTTGTTCCCAGAGTCCTTCAGCAGCCATCTCACGTAACTCTTGGTGTATATCTGAAATATTATTGATATATTTCCTTATATCCCGACTGTTGTGAGGAATATAAGTGCAGCACTGTTGAACTTTCAACAATTTGCAGACTCCTCTGGCTTTTGCTAGCAGCACATCTAGGGCAAGACAGTTCTGCAAAACCATAGCCCTTATCGAAACCATCTCCCCATCTACAAGTAATAAAATCTGAGCTATGTGTATTGGAGAGCTTATCCACTAGTGTTGCCAGCTTTCTGATTTTCAAATCATTCAGAATCACACCTATACTGTATCATAGCGCCAAATATGTCTCCAATCACTTCTCCTGCACTCACACCACGTTTCCTTTTTGAGGTCTTTTCCTTTCTAAGGGCCATAAATCATTCACGTGAAAAATCTTGAAAATACTCACAGCCAAATAACACGTGCCATACCAGTTTTTAGGCAACTTCACATAGGCATTCTTTCCACACACAAAATACACATTGGGCACTACTGTTATTTTGTCCAATAATGCTTTTCGAATTGATTTTTCGATCAAAAAGATGTGCTCACAATCACTCTCACCCACAAATATCTTGTTGTAGTATGTGGTCGGGTGTCTAATGCACAACTTCCCCTTCTGCTGGAAATCTAATGCTATGGGTCCAAAACTCCCTTTGCTTTATGATCTAATTCTTCTTTAGTCCATGGGGTAACCTTATGCTTTGGATCAGGTCTAAATATAGTCGGTCTATGTCGATCTTCTATCTGATCTATGAACTTCTTTTCAATATCAGTTAACATACAGGTTAAATTGTGTCTATGGGCATAGGACGTATCTAAAGTGATGGTAGGCACGAAATACTTTGACATTCGCTCTACTTCCTTATAATAATCATATTTATTCATGTATTTAAGAACGGGACTTCTTAGAGTACCACATCATAATTTGAGAAATAGTACTCAAAGTGTGCTTTGCTATAAAACATGCTCAACAACACACTACATGTAATGCCATAGGTCACAGGCAAATGATGATATTGAATGCCTTCTTCTACTGAGGCTGGTAATTGCATACACACATAGAAATCCTTCGCTTCCATGGTATCCACATACTCATACAATAATCGAGCATACGCATTCAAAGTAAAATCACCCTTGGACAAATCAACATGTAATCTACGACTAGTTTCCTTAATCATTTCTAGATCCTTTGCGGATGCATCCTCATCTATCTCAGAGAGTGGTGTAGTGAGTGTTGCCTGTACCCTATTCTGTCCATCATCCTGAGATCCAACTAGAGATGTAACAATAACCGCAGTTATAACAATAAGCACCACCACAATGAGGGTGCCAATGATGCACTTCTGTTTGCGTGTTGATTTTTCGGACACCATGGTTTCTACTGATTCGTTCCGAAGCACAAAAGGGAAAAACACAGTCTCTTTCTGTTTTCTTTGTTTGAACAATGTCTTTTTCACTTCTCTCCTCTCATGCAATTAATGTCCAAGTTCATTTGATTGATACTAAACCTATTGAAGAGATGTAGTCAGCCCTACTCCTCACTCCATCATCTACTAGAAAGTCCCTAATTTTTAAATCTTCTTAAACTGGGGTCTAAGTTATCTTCTCTCTAAGGCCTAATGCTTTCTTTGGTTAGAATTCAAGCTTCATCGTTAATGATATTTGATCCAAGTATTTCGAGGACAAATTGCAAAATCTCCGCACGAATTTCTCCTAATTTTTGCGCGGTGAGCTGTCAGCCAAATGAAGGGAAAATAACCTGATTGAGGATCAGGAAACGCAATCCACTCAGCTTTGGAGGATTTGGAACTTGCAGAGTTAGCTTTCCAAATGCATCTACGCCTGGGACCAGCAACTGTATTTCAATCGAGAGGGTGTCCCCTTCGTAGTTCACCGTACCAGCTCCCAACCTCCCGGACTTCGCTGGGCTCTGCATTTGCAGCCAGGTACGTCCACTCAGGAGATGCGTATCTTCGAGACGCTATTCTTTCTCTTCTGGAATGTCTCAGACCATCCGGTCTTTCTTCAGTGTCACTTTGATCTGATTCAGATGTTTCAGGAATCGGAGCGAGATCTTTCTCGGATGCGATCCTTATGTTCAGCCTTTCTTTTCTTGCTGGCCACTTTTCTGCTCGGGCATCCGTTCTCCTCTCTTCCTCTTGATCTGATCCTTCTGAAATAGACCTCTCACCTTGTTCTGGTGCACAGTTCACTTCTGCAATATCATCTATTTCAGGATTTGGGCTCAGTTCAGGAGCACTCAGCTCTCGTCTCTCGTGCTCACTCTGCTGTTCTGTTTCATCCGAAACTCTTACAGCTGGGTCTGTGCCTTCGTCGTTGTCTGTGCCAGGTCCACACACGCTTCTTGGAACCAGGGGACTCTCTTCCTCCGCAGGCGCTTGAACTCGGTGAGTGTGAGAAGCGTGGATCCAATTTGGCAATCCTCCACACTTCACAGCGGTACTTGTGACCAATATCACCTGATATGGTCCTCGCCAGCGAGCATCAAGACAACTCTTCCTCACGTGCTTGCGAACTAGTACCCAATCACCTGGATTAAGATCATGCAGCAGGTCTCGCGAGGTGGATGCAGTCGCAGCCTCGACCTGGTGGGATACAGAAGTAACCACATCAGCCAGTCCCTTACAATAATCCAACACTAAATCAACAGTGATGTTTATCAATGCTGTAGCTGGCACCATAGGCAAACGCATAGCTCTTCCAGTCAAAATTTCGTGGGGAGACAGCCCTGTTCTCCTATCAGGGGTGCTACGCAGACTCATAAGCACCAGGGGCAGCGCATCTGGCCATTTCAATGAAGTTGACGAACACACCTTTGCCACTCTCGACTTGATGGTGCCATTGACCTGCTCTACAAGACCTGAAGCCTCCGGCCTGTAGCTACAATGCAGCCTCTGACCAATGTTTAAAGCAGAGCACAATAGTTTCATGATTTCACTGTGGAAATGAGTTCCTCTATCTGTCTCCTTGTTGTCGGAAATCCGTATCTCGGGATCACTTCCCTCAACAACAATTTGGCTACTGTGAGACTGTCACATCATCTAGTTGGATATGCTTCCACCCAACGCGAAAAGATACACACCACCACCAAAACATATCTCAACCTATTGCACCTCGGCATCTCAATGAAATCTAATTGTATCCTATTAAAAGGACCTCCAGATTTGCCAATGTGACTCAATGCAACCACAGGTCTCTTTCCAACATTAATTTGTTGACAAGTGATACACCTGTGACATACCGTTTCAGCCCACACACGAAAGCGTGGATTAAACCACGTCTGCCTAAACACTCGCACCATAGCATCTCTTCCCAGATGAACTGCTCCGTGAATTTGCCTTGCCATTGGGCTCAGTAGGCAATTGGGTAATACTGCTCTCTCATCTGTGGACACCCAAATGCCATTGTCTCTTTTTGTGCAACCTGCTCTGACCCATGAAGCAGCTTCCTCTTCTGGAACTTCATCCTGCAACCGCTTCACCTCATCCCAAGTATCGGCTATAGCTAACATCATGCTGAGCTCGGTCTCTTCTGTGCTCTCGCCTACATATTCTCCATTGAAAATACAAGCATATTCAGCGCAAAATCGTGCTACTTCATCTGCATAATTGTTGCCCTTAGTGACAAAATCTTCTCCCTTTCCATGAGCTGCACATTTAACAACTGCTATCTCTTTAGGTTTCTGTAAAGCTTCCAATAGTTGGCGCACATACTCACCATTACGTATAGGTGACCCTGAGGACGTTAGAAACCCCCTCTGTGATCATAACTGCCCAAAGTTGTGAACTACACCAAATCCGTATTGACTGTCAGTATACACAGTCACTCGAATATCAGCTGCAATGATACAGGCACGTGTCAAAGCGACAATTTCGGCCACCTGAGCAGAGAATACTCTATTTAAACAGGCAGCTTCCACTACTCCCATGATGGTGCACACAGCAAACGCTGCTCACAAATACCCTTCATTGTCTCTTAAGCATGAACCATCAACAAAAAGGATCAAATCAGATTGGGGCAAAGGTTCATCGACAATGTCAGGTCTGGGTTTGGTAGATAGGTCAGTAACATCTAGGCAGTCATGCTCTTCACAATCCTCATCTCCTTCCTTTGCCGGAACATGTAACAATGTAGCAGGGTTCAGAGTGGTACAACGTCTCAGGGTAACATTTTCAGCGGCCAAGATAACTTGCTCATACTTGGTAAGTCTGTTATTGGTCAGATACTGTGTCTTTGTTCGGGTCATCAATAATTCTACTGAATGGGGCACATAAACAATGAGCGGATAACCCATCACTATACTTTCACATCTTTCAATGCTGACACCGGTTGCAGCAACGAATTTCAGACATCCGGGCAACGCAGAAGCTACAGGATCTAATGTAGCTGAGAAGTAAGCTACTGGTCTACGGGCACCCCCATGTGTCTGCACTAGGACTGCTAACGCACATCCCTCCTTTTCACAGCAAAAGAGCAAAAACGCTTTGTTATAATCCGGCATTCCGAGAGCTGGAGCACGACAGATACTTTCCTTCAGCTCACGGAAGGCTTTCAAGCATTCGTCATCCCATGGTACCGGATCACTAACATCCTTTCGAGTCAGTTTCAACAGAGGCTTTGCTTGCACGGAAAAATTTGGGATCCACTGTCGACAATAGCCGACCATTCCCAAAAACATGCAGACTTCTTTTTGTGTTTTCGTAGTTCCCATTTGCAGAATCGTCTCTATGCGATCTGGTGACACCATTCGTTTTCCTTTCTCAATCCGGTGACCTAGGTATTGCAGTTGAGACAAATAATACTGCAATTTGTTTGGAGACACTTTGTGTCCATTCTCTGCTAAATGATTCAGCAGCGCCACAGTATCAATCCTGCAAGCATCCTCAGTCTCTTAGGCGACCAAAAGGTCGTCTATATATTGCACTAAGACTGAGGGGCCGATTCCGATCTCGGCCGGTAAGGCACCAAATCGGATTCGGCTTTACCGGATGCGATTTGGAGGCCTCGTTTCCGACCGATTCGAACATCTGTCCGCGCGAGCAAGTACGATGCGAGCGCACGCGAAATCGCCGACCGACTCGTTCGCGGGTCCGAACCGCTCCGACCGACTTGTACGGACACGACTTGCACCACGCAATGGAGATGTTACCCGACCGAGCAAGTACGATGCGCGCTTCGAACAGTCCACCGATTCGTGCCGTCCGGCTCCAAAGAGCTGTCGGAGCCGGACTTCAGGGGTCCGTGTCGGACCCCCCTGCACGCGTAGCCTTGCGAGTCGCACACAGGGGGGACCCATGGGTCCCCCCTACACATGCATGTACGGTGCGGGTCACCAACGCGAACCCGCTGCAGGGGGCACCCTTGTTCGCGACGCACCCATTCAGTCAATGGGAGCCAGTGTACGCGTCGTACGACCGGCTCCCATTGACTTCAATGGGAATCCGACCGAATCGAGTCCGATAGCATACGGCCGCATCGTACTCGTTTGGTCGGACTGTAAGAGTCCGGTTCGGTCGGAAATCTCTCCGGGTCCGGCTCGGTCGGAGAGATTTCCGGCCTGAATCGGAATCGGCCCCTCTGTTGTGGGCCATCACCAGTCCTTCAAGATTCTTTTTCAGACATTGACTAAAAATGGAGGGGCTTTCTGTATACCCCTGAGGAATTCTCTCCCATGTTAATACACGGTCTTCCATCCTAAATGCAAATAAAAACTGACTTTCTTCATGCAATGGTATGGAGAAGAATGCATGACACAAATCTATCACCGTAAACCATTCTGCTTTGCATTGTATTTGGAATAGAATAACAGCTGGATTCGGTACCACAGGACAACATGGGATCACAATTTCATCAACCCGACGCAGATCCTGCACTATTCTGTACTTGCCACTTGGCTTCTGCAGTCCCATGATAGGTGAGTTGCAGGGACTTCCTCTTATCTCCTTAAGAATACCTTGGGCAATCATAGTCTCAATCACAGGTCTTATTCCAGCCACGGTTTCTGGAGTCAATTTATATTGAGGCGTTCGTGGGAATTCAGCATTGGGTTTGACCTGTATCCTAACAGGCTCAACCCCTCTCATTCGGCCTACATCCTCGCCGGTAAAATCCCACACTTTCGGATCAACTGAGTCTCTCAAGTCATGTGGTAATTCTGCTATTGTGAGTACCACAAACATTTCTGCACACAGACTCTTGTTAGCCATCTTAAAATCAGCATCGTCATCTTGCGTTTGCAATTCCACTCCTCTCGGAGTGCACGATATTGTACAATTGAGCTTGCACAGAAGGTCTCGTCCCAAAAGACAGACCGGACTTGAATTACACACTACAAATTGGTGTTTATCCGGAAATGGTCCTATTCTCACGGGTAATTCGTTTGTCAATGGATTGGTCATTTTCTGATTGCTCACCCCCACTACTTGAATCGATCGTCCCGAAAGAGTTAAATTTGGGACTACTTCTGTTCTCACCGTGGAGCAAGCAGCTCCAGTATCTAATAAGAAGGTAACAGGATATCCATTCACATCTGCATCCACAAACGGCCCACTCTGATCTACTTTTAGGATCGCATCTAAGGTGCATTCTTCATGCACCCCCCTCTGGCACTCTCGTGAATCTTGATTTTGATCAAATCTATCTCGTATCTCAAAATAAGGCATCTGATGGTATAACTGATTTTGCATGGGTATCCTAGGAGGTTGAGTTACTTGCGCTTGCGGCTCATATCCTCCTCCATACATAGATATGGGTCTTGTCACAGTATTGACAGTCTCGGACAGCTGTCCCTCACCTTCCAGCTGTATCTGATTTGCTGGATTCGATCTACACTCGCGCTTCCAATGCCCGATTTTGTGACAATAATGGCAGGCAGTGACCCTTTTCTGTTGGGCCACCCAGTCACTTGTACCTGGCTCCATTCCTCTTCCTCTACCCTGACCAGGTTGGGTCACCATCTGTTGCCCCATACCTCTTCCACCTCCTCTGCGTCTGCCTTGACCTCCTCCAAACCCTTGCATCGTATCAGCATTTCGCAACTGCACCAACATCAACTTGTCCTTCCATTTCTTCTGTGCCGACTCCACTTGATCCCTGCAATATTTAGCTTAACGCAGAATCTCGTCCACCGACTTATTGTGCCAACATATCAAGTGTTGCTGTATCATCAAACTGATATCAGATTTCAATTCCAAAACAAACTTCTAGACAAACTGTCCCATATCTTTCTGTTCAATTGTATCCAATCCACTATGCTGCTTAAAAGCCAACAACAATCTTTCGTAATAATCATGTACTGATTCCTTAGAGTCTTGAGTGGTGCGGTCAATCTTCAACCAATCAACAGTTTGAGGAGCTACCTTCGACTGCAACCACGTAATCACTTGCTCATATTTTCTCATTACCTCAGGTGAAGGACCATGAGTCACTGAATCTCTAGGTGGCTCCGCAGTAGGCCACTCAATGGCAATTTTACATGCCGCCCACAAATCCGCAGGTACTACTATATCAAACAAGGTGTTCAAATCAATCCACAACACTTTCGAAATCTTTACAAACCGATCTATTTGCTTGTACCACTCAGCAGGTTTTTCCCTCAGCCGAGGAAAATCATTCGTAAATGCTGCTGTCACCCCTGCTCCATGGCACATGTACGTACCCTCCATTCTGTACCTCCCTGAGGGGGAAATTGCCTGTGGCTCCCGTCCCTCCACCCGGAGGCGGAGTATTTCCTATTCCAGTCTGAAAGCTTTTCTTTTTGGCCCATCTTTCTTTCCATTTGTCTAGTTCTCTCCATATCCGTATCCCTATCACTAGTTCTCTAATTTGTGTTTTTAATTGAATTGTTCGCTTCTCTTCCAAATCCTTATCTGTATAATTTAATCTACAGGAACCCTGTGTCAGCTTTGTTTTTGACAAATCAACCTCATACCTTTGGGCCAAAAGCAACAACGCATCATAAGCTCGTTTGACCTTTCTTGTCATGTCCTTTGCTACGAACAATAGTTCGCTCGAGTCATATGTATCAATTCTGATCAGGGGCAGGTTACCTTCAATCACCTCGTCTAGTTCTGCCTTTAAATGTACCACATCCAGCATTGGCACTTTTAGCGCGCTTTTTAACATTTCTGTATTTCCTCCTTCTTTGTATCTTCCCTGTCACAGCTTTGAGTTCTCCTAGGAACTGCACCCTCTTCTCTCTCCGACGCTGAGCGTCTATCTCTTTCTCAGCTTCAACTTCTCCAATGATCACCTGCACAAACAACCTGTGGCCCAAACAGTACTCTAGGCGTTTCTTGTCTCTTGTCTGTCTCTTCCCTCGGCATCATTGACTCTCTCACTGGTTGAACCCACATTCTAAGGTCTGACCTAGAATTCGCTAGAGCTCCTGTCCGTACTCGTTCCGCCCCACTATCCATTCTTGATGGATCAGCTGTAGCTGGAGGTGGAGTACTAGATTCCACTGGTATCTGACTGAAACATGTCCCACTCATTGCAAGACTCCCTCCAGACATGGTCTCTTCCCCTTCACTCCTTTGCTGTTGACTGTCATCGGTTCTTTCTCTAGGAGTATATATCGGAACCACCGGCCCTATTGTGACTGGTACTGACAAAGCATCTGGTAACTGCATGCCTCCTGCAGGTTGAACTGGCTCAGAGTTGGAATACCTCCTTCCTCCAGACCCTCCCGGAATGCGTACCATTGTAATGTTGCCTCTTACTCCTGCTGATTGTTCCTCTGCACCCGGTTGTCCCATACCTACAAGCTCTTCTGATGGGCGCAACCTCTCTATCTCTAATCTAGAGTCGCACAGTAGAGGACGGTCTGCTAGCAATCTATTGAGGAAGCTGTCATCTGTATCACTGTCCTCCTCTGTCATCTTTTTCCCTTCAGCCCCCTCCCTTAATGTACGGAACGGGTACAAGCGTTCTCCCTCTATGGTGTCTACTCTCCATCTTTTCAACTGGGCATCCCATCTAGCATCCTGATATGCCTTCATTGCTTTTCTCATTCTTACTCGTGAATTCTCTCTCCTTTTTGCTAGGGCAGCTCTCATCCATGCATCTAATGCCTCAAATTGTGTGGGTCTATGGGGAGGTTTTAGTGCATTTATCACCCCCCTCAACTGGGTCAGTACTTCCATATGAAAAGATCCATAACGAGGGAAAGCCAATTCACCCTCTTTCTCTGTAAGTTTATGCCAATTCTGAAGCCACACTCTCGTATGAAGTCCTACATTCGTTGCCATGTAATGTGCCGGTGTCTCTTCTGGCGGCGCTTCTTCTCCTACCCGAGTCACTACCCCTGTGTCACCTTTACACAAATCTCGCAACACCATAAAGCATCTCATTGTAAAATCGAACAATTTCAAGCCCAAATTACGATGTTCCCCAGCAACCGAACTTCCACCAATCCCAGCGTGGCGTTACACCAACCAACCTATCACAGCGCAGCGCACCTTGACGTCACTTCTCACTCCTTGCAGCGGCTCACCCGCCTTTACAATTTCACTGCAAATTCGCACACACACATTCGTACCACAAGTAACTGTATAACCTAAAGTTATTAAACCAAGTAACTGTTCCTACACAATTACAATAACTTACAGTCACATAAAACAAGTAATTGTCTGACACTGAAGATCGATAGAACACTCTCACAAGAACACTCAGCCGTTGTGACCCCCGACCTGCGTTGGTCACTCAATCGCCATAGACCACCCCGGTACCTGAGGCTTTATACCGTGACCTCTTCCTCATTCACACAAAGGTCCCTAACACAAGTGGATCGTTGATAGCGCTTCACAACACCCACATTTAATCAGACAATTACAATACAAAACTATCCCGGGATCTTGGACTTCTCTTGAGTCCGCTCACCAAAACTTCCTGCTCCGCACGTGTCCGGACCAGTAAACCAAAAACCACATTCACTCAACATACATCCCAACTCCGCAAGACATCACCCACTTACTCCTCACCTCAATCTAACACCACAATTCTTTTCATACTCACGCCACCACTGTTTCCGCCGCACCATCAACGTCCGCCAGTCTCTGTTCTCCGCCGTCTTCCACTCTGCTTCAGGGCTCTTCAACCTTCAACCCTACTCCTGATTACTCCCTCACCTTAGAGGTAAACCACTTTAAAGGTAAACCATCCTCTGCTACCATTTGATTACGCTAAATTACACACCTGATGTTCCCTACTAAATATAGCATAAGCGATCGATCTTTTATTTACCAAAAGTGGTTGAGGGGAGGAAACAACTCAGATTAATAACAGCAAAGTTGTCATACCTGAAAAGACCACCAACTCCAAAGTGCAGTTTGAATATTTATTATAAGGCCAAAAACAATTGGATGTAAATACATCTCAATATCAAAGAATAAAGGTACAGAAAAATCAATACAGAGCCAAGTTTACGAATATAAATTCGGCCCAAAAGACAAATGATTATAAATTCCAAAACCACAACGCAACACAGAATAGATGCGATGTTCAGTTCTCGACTCATTGAAAGAAGTCAAAATCTTTCCCTACACTGCTCTAGATGAGGGCCCTTCCTGTCTCTCTTCTATCATACCCCAAAGGTGTCAGCACGTGTCGACTTCCTAAGAAGTACTCACGTCAAATGGGTCGTATTAGCTTATGGCTATGGAGCTTGCTCTAAGATGCTCCTTCTTCTCCGTAAGCTAGCAGAAGTCTGGGCTCTCTGTCCCTGCGCATCATATAAAAAGATGGGATTCAACCCACACTACGTCATTCGTCTTAAAATTCCATCGCACCTCTAAGCAGTAGCTTTTCTTTCATGAAACAAATTTAATTAATTATATCTTCTTCCAGTGGCCTTGGCTTCCCGACAGACCTGATACGCAAGGCATCCTCCCTTCTCGCTTCCCAGCCATCTTCAAAGACATTCCGGGTTTCTCCTTAACTCTGAAAATAACGATGTGTTTCTTTCACCTGCAGTAGGATGAGAACATTCTAACCTTGAACACAACAACATTTAATTATTTATTTCTCGAGAGCAAGGAGAATTGAAACATTTGCTTTTGGCCTGTATTTCAGGCAACTTAAACTAACCACAATTACGATATATAGGAATAATATCGTCCTGCACATTATGCATGAAGGAATCGTAATACATACAAAGTTCTACTTAAATGCTTAGTTTTCAACATTAGATGCTTCAAATAAATGTTTCTTAATAGTCGTAAAATACTGCAAACAATACGAATACATGTGAGTGCGTTTAAACCATGAGTATAGTGCACTCATACAAAATAGAGTGCTATCAGTGCTCTATCAGTCTTCTGCAGTGCCTTCTCTGAATTTGAGACTGTTTGCCACACAGTTAAAAACAAAGAGCAGGATTGCAGTAGATTTTCACTTGAAATGTGGTCATGTGTGTGTGGATGTGTGTTGCGAGTGTGTCTGTGGAGTGTTATATAGAGGAAACCAGATCCACACGGGAATCAGAGCACTTTACAAGGACGATAATCAGCACTATGACCAGACTCTGAACACAACCTTCTACAGAAGGTCAATCTTCCATTGGTGGACTAATCCCGCTGCACATGACTTTTGGTGGTGCACAGCAGCTGTCGGCCAGAGGGCATTCAGCCATTACCTACCCATGATCCGTTGTGGGAAGCCCACCTGTACCTGGGTTGGCTACAGGGATTTGTATTTGGCCAGACCCTGCATCCAAATGGTTGAAAGCAGACAAACCTCACAGCGGGCAGCCTTCAAACACCGAGAACAAGATTCAAGTGTCAAAGATGTGAATTGAAAAATTAATAAGGATCAAAACATCTTGAAAGATAAGAAGCTCCTCTACCTACTTTGACGGAATGAACAGTTGTAAAATCACCAGTACCATGCTGAAAGTAGGATGGGAAATAATAACATCACTATAACTTGCATTTTGAAGCAGTAAGAAAACAGCCAGCAAATGATGAGATTCATGGAATCCCTTTCACCAATAGACATCAGCATCCCATAATATATCAAGTTCATCATTATCAAGACACATAGAACATCAGGCTACCTTCCGAATAATGACTCAGCTCTGCTCAAGTAAATAGTGTCTCTCCTCCTGGACTGCCACATCAAAATGTTGTACTGTTGGAGGCTTGAAAGAGGGAGAAAACTTTGAAAACAAAGGGAAATGCATGTATCTCAACAATGACTACACATTTGAAATAAAGAGAAAGCATGAACATTGAGACTCTGGGTTGATGGTAAGCTGCACAATTTTGATAACATCATTAAAGCTGCCCTGAAGCCTGAGACCTTGGAAACAACTTAACAAATGAGGAAATAGCCCACATGAAGAAGACTGAATTTGGCCACGAGAACTGGGTGTAGGACTAGGAAAGAAGCCAGCCATGCAAAGGGAATCCAAATCAGAGAGCATGAAAGCCTTTGAGACCCTATTAGAAGAAGTCTAAAATGATTTTCCTCTACACAGCATAGAAAGTATGTCCAGTCTACTACACTAAATCTGTTACATTATTATATTACCCCATGCCTGTCATGTCCTACTGGTATGCCTATTTTAATGTTATACACTGTAAGGGGCACATGACATTGAATCAGGTAGGTGCAAACTGACCCCCCCAGGCACTATCATTACCACAGTGTTGCTGGACAAATAATCCCCCTCATCACTGCAGTTAAGTCAAGTGGGCACATCCTTCTTCAACCCCATTGTCACGAAATTATGCAGGGCTGGCCCCTACATGCTTTACATTTGCAACTGCATTGAACTGATAGTGAAGGCAATCTGTTCAGACTCCAGGGAATCAGGGCTCCAGGGACAAAACTGCATATCCCTCTTCATTGACGATGTATTGCTATACAACCCAGACACGGTGTCAATGACGCCAATGGTGCTCTCACTTTAATTGCCTTTTGGTCTGTCTCAGGATACATATTAATATCCACAAGAGAAAATTGCTGTGTTTGGACAAATTAAGAGATGCACACCAAACAAAGTACATCCGACCACTCTTTAAAGGCTAGAGGGACAGCATTTAAACCCAACACTAAATACCTGGAAATAAAGATAACAATGAAAATCTGTGAATTGACATAAAGCTAACTACACATTTTTGTTGGGCTCCATCCATAGAAAACTAAGGCTACCGTTGATCATATTCTTATTTGTGAAAGGAAGAAACAATGTAATCAAAACAAACCTGCTGCCAAAGCCCCTCTGTCTCTTACACTGCCGACCCTCGCCAGCCATGCCATCTGACATGACAGATCTGGACAGATGCACATTGTCTTTTATATGGGCCATACAGAGCCCAGAATCAAAAGAATAGTGTCATCTGATGTAAAACTAGAGGAGGAGTGCTAACCCTTCCATGCTTTCAAAGATATTTTGAAGCTGCCCAATTCTTCTCTATTGGGAAATGACTCCAGCAAGACAAGAAAAGGACCTACGTAAGATTGGAAAAACAAAAGATGGCTTTTATACCATAAACAGAGTGGTGTTAATTTCACACAATGCTGAAACTAGGCTTCCTTCACATTCACAGATGAAAATGAACGTGACAGCTTTGTGCAAACTCATTAACTGTTTTGAAGTGCAGGATGAGGGTAAGAACATATCTGACACATAAGAAATGCTGGGGCATGATATAGGAGCTATATTAAGTCACTCTCTTATACCATACTTATACAAGTAACATTACCAGGCACCTGGTTGTAAGCCACCACAAGTCACAACACAAGACTCCCTAAGTCCTATTAGAAGTCAAGAGAGGGAGAAATAGAAGAGTCTGATAATGAGGATAAATGGCCTCAAATGTTTCCCTTAGACTAATCTAGAACAAGTTCTCCCACATAGAGAGAATACCAGAGGAGGGCTACCATATGCTACTTTTCAATACTAGTTCAAACCAAACTGCTGTATGAATCAGCAGGCTTTAAAGGGTGTTGATTGACAGCAAGCTGACTGACCCTAGGCAGCTTGCTAAGGAGGTGGACCACTGGATCAGCACCAGGGTCCAAAAGTAGTTGTACATGGGAGACTCCACCAAGGGTGGGCAGGGTCCCCATCAGAAGAGTGGGGGAGAACAAGGGTAAATAGTAGGAGTTATCTAAAGGTCCCCAATATAGTTCCCAGGATAAAGAATCCCATCCGCCAATCAATAAATCAGGGGTTTTGTGTAGCGCAGCTACTCATCCGTGAGGGTCTCAATGCGCTAGGGGTGCTGGTGTCATCTGAAGGGCCAGGTCTTGAGGTCCTTCCTGAACTGGAGCAGAGTATGGCTTTGCCGGAGGTGGAGGGGGAGGTCGCTCCAGGTCTTGGCTGCGAGGTAGGAGAAGGACTTTCCACCCATTCTGGGGTTGTAGATGCGTGGCATGGTGGCCAGATAGACGTCGGCTGTTCGGAGGTTTCTCTTGGGTGCGTGGAAGGAGAGGCGGTTGTTTAGGTATGCTGGTCCGATGTTGTGGAGGGCCTTGTATGGTGTGTGAGATACTTGAAGGTTATTCTTCTTTTGATGGGGAGCCAGTGGAAGTCGCGGCGGTGTTGGGTGATGTGGTTGCGGCGGGGGATGTCTAGGATCAGTCTGGCTGATGTCAGGTGATAAGAAACCATGGATCTCTTCAGGGAAGCCTGGAGAGAGGGGTCCCAGGAAGTGTTATGCTTGTGATCAGGAGGGTCACGTGAAAGGGGACCCCAACTGTCCCAAGCGGCCACAGTCCCCCACCAGTGGGCAGACATAAGTGATGGCTAGTGTAGTGCTTGGGGAGTAGTTGGTCCCAGGAGGGTGTGGGGACCCAGCTGAGATGGCCATTGTCTCACTAGGGGACAGTGGGATGGTCTAGAGAAACCTAATGCCTGATAACACTAAGAAATACAGGCAGTGGGTGACCATCAATGGTCAGAGGGTAGAGGCTCTGAGAGACACTGTCAGGTATCACCGGGTGTCTGAAGAGCAACTAGTCCCCGATGTACTTCACCAAGTTGAGGCAGTTGACAACAGTGAGCACTTCTATAAAGTAGCTCAGGTTCCATTTGAGTGGGGGGGTCTCAGGTTCCTTGCGTGTACCTGTGAGCCCAGCCATGCCGGTGGATTGTCTGCTAGGGAATGACCTGGAGCATTCTGCCTGGAAGGAGGCAGTATACAGGTCACACTTGGAGATGCTGGGCTTGCCTGAGTGGGCCTGCATGATCACACAGTCAATGGCAGCCCAGGGTAATCAAGAGAACCTGGAGCCTGACACAGTGGCCCAGGTGTCTGCTAGGACGAGGAAGGGCAGGGGGTGCATGAAACCTGCCCTGTAAATTTCCATAGTCTGGAAGAAGGCTGAACCTGAGGGGGACACCCCGGTACCTACAGGGAAAGAGGTAGCTGAACTGGGAGACTTGCCTGAGCTGACCCATTGACAGCAAAAAGTGGGTCCTACCAGGGAAGAGTTTTGCGCGGAGCAGAAAGCATATCCTACTCTTGTGGGTCTTAGACAGCAGGTCGAGGACCAGGCAGCTGTCAAAGAGGCCAAGTTACATCTGATTTACTGGGAGAGTGGTCTCCTCTATAGTGAGCCTAAGGCTGCTGAGCCTGGGACAGCCTGTGTGCTGGTGATACCTCTGCACTTCAGAGACTTCCTACTGGGTTTGGCTCATGACGTGCCTTTGGTAGGACCTTTGGGGCAGGGCAAGACCTTTGACAGGCTTGTCACCCACTTTTAGTGGCCCCAAATGCAAAGGCAGTAAGATTCATTTTGCAGGTTTTACCAAACTTGCCAAGCAAGTGGCAAGAGTGGAGGGAAATGTAATGTAAGGCCCCCCCTCCAACCATTGTGTGTCATGAGCACCCCTTTTGAGCGGGTGGGCATTGACATTGTGGGCCCTTTGGACCCCACGACAGCCATGGGCAACAGGTATATCCTTTTTTTTGTGGACCATGTCACCCGGTACCCAGAGGCTATCCCTCTCAGGACAGTGCTGACACCTGCTGTGTCCCAGGCACTCATGGGGCTCTTTACCCATGTGGGTTCCCCAAGGGGGTGATATATTACCGAGGTACCAATTTCATATCACTGTACATGAAGGCTATGTGGAAGGAGTGTGGGGTGAACTACAAATTCACCACTCCTTACCACCCTCAAAGTAATGGGTTGGTTGAGAAATTCAACCATAGCCTGAAAGGCATGATTGGGGGTCTGCCAGAACTCATGAGGCGTAAGTGGGACTTCCTCTTGCCATGCTTTCTCTTTGCCTACAGGGAAGTACCACAGAAAGGGGTTGGTTTTAGCCCCTTGAGCTGTTGTACGGGCACCCTGTCAGAGGACCTCTCAGTTTGGTTAAGGAGGGCTGGAAGGAAGTTTCCAGGAAGGTATTTAGCTACAGCTGGCCTTCAGCAACCAGACACCCCACTTAAAAAAACTCACTCAGGTGAACCTAGAAGCAAGCCAGGATGACATGAAACGAAGGTATGACCAGAATACCACTCTGCTTGAGTTTCAGCCTGGTCAGAAAGTGTGGGTGGTGGAGCCAGTAGAGCCCGTGCTCTACAAGACAAGTGGTCTGGCCACTATGAGGTGAAGGAGCACAAGAGTGATGTCACCTACCTGGTGGATTTGCAGACTGTTAGTAACCCCTTGAGGGTCCCGCATGTGAACCGCCTCAAACCCCATTTTGAGAGGTCTGAGTTAACCATGCTCTTGGCTATGGATGATGGGGTGGAAGAGGAGAGTGAACCTCTTCCTGACCTCCTGTCTGCCAAGGAGCAGGATGGGCCAGTGGAAGGTGTGGTACTCTCCCCTACATTAGCCCTGGAGCAGCAGGGTGACTGTCGCCAGTTGCTGGGGCAGTTTGAGGCCCTATCCTCACTCACCCCAGGTGTCACCCATTGGTGTATGCCTGATATTGACACTGGGGACAGTCCACCTGTAAAGCACAAGATTTACTGGTTGACAGACAGAGTGAAGTCTATCATCAAGGAAGAGGTGTCCAAGATGTTAGCTCTAGGGGTGACAGAGCCCTCCAGCAGTCCTTGGTCCAGCCCAGTGGTCTTGGTTCCCAAAGCTGCTGCACCCGCTACCACACCAGAACTACAGTTCTGTGTGGACTATCATGGGCTCAATGCTGTCACGAAGACTTCCGCACACCCCATCCACCGAGCTGATGAGTTCATTGATCAGCTAGGAGCTGCCAAGTTCCTCGGTATGTTTGATCTGATGTCTGGTTACTGGCAGATTGCCTTGACCGAGGGGGCATAGAAGAGGTCAGCGTTTTCAACACCAGAGGGGCACTACCAGTTCCGGGTTATGCCTTTAGGGTTGAGAAACACCTCTGCCACCTTTCAGAGGTTGGTCAACCAGGTCTTGGCTGGGCTGGAGGATTTCAGTGCTGCCTACCTGGATGACATTTCAGTGTTCAGTTCCAGTTGGGAGGATCACTTGCAATACCTCTAGGAAGTGTTGAAGGCCCTGAAAAAGGCAGGACTCAGTATCAAGACGGGTAAGTGCCAGATGGGGCAGGGGTCTGTGGTGTACTTGGGGCGCCAGGTAGGAAGCGACCAGGTGGCGCCCCTACAACCCAACATTAACACCATTCTGGGTTGGGCACCCACCAAGGCCCAGATAGAGGAGATAGCCTTTTTAGGTCTCACCGGGTACTAGTGCAGGTTTGTCACGGGGTATGGCACCAATTTTACCCCCTTGACTGAGCTGACTTCAAGGAAGCAGCCACGTCAGGTGATTTGGACTGAGGCATGCCATACTGCTTATGATGCCCTGAAGGAGGACATGTGCATGGCGCCAATGCTCAAGGCTACTGACTTCTCTAAGGAGTTTGTGGTGCAGACCGATGCCTCTGAGCATGGTGAGGGAGCTGTGCTTTCACAGCTAAATAAAGACGGCCTAGGTCAACCTGTAGTTTTCATCAGTAGGAGGCTACTTCCCTTGGAACAGAGGTGGAGTGCTATCGAAAGAGAAGCTTTTGATGTGGTCTATAGACCCTTAGAAGCTAAGACCCTACTTGTTTGGGACTTACTTCCTAGTTCAGACAGACCACAGGCCCCTTACATGGTTAATGCAGATGAGGGGTGAGAACCATAAGCTGTTGAGGTGGTCCATCTCCCTACAGGGAATGGACTTTATGGTGAAACACAGCCCTGGCAAGAACACTCCAATGCCAATGGTCTGTCCAGGTTCTTTCGCCTTAGTGAAGAGAACTCCCTTGAGGTTGGGTAGTTTTCCTCACTTTCAGCTGCGGGGGACACGTATTATATTTGGCATCTTTGGCCTGTTTTTCCCCTGTCTTTTTGCTTCTGGCCCCCTGTTTTTTGACTGTGTGCTGCATTCTGTTTTTGCCAGTTATGGAACTCTGGGTACTTTAACACTGCTGGTCAGTGCTAAAGTGCCAGTGCGCCCTGTATGAATTGTGATTATGATTGGTTATCAATAATTGGGATATTTGATTAACTGGTAAACCCCTAGTAAAGTGCACTATGTGTGCTCAGGGCCTGTAAATCAAATGCTACTCTTGGGCCTGCAGTACTGGTTGTGCACCCACATGAGTAGCCCTGTAAGCTTGTCTCAGGCCTGCCAATGCAGTGTCTGTGAGTGCAGTTTTAAACTGCCATGTCGACCTGGCAAGTGCACCCACTTGCCATGCCCAAACGTTTCCTTTTATTACATGTAAGGCACCCTTAAGGTAGGCCCAAGGTACCCCATGGGCAGGGTGCAGTGTAGGTGAAAGGTAAGATGTGTACTGGTGTGTTTTACATGTCCTGATAGTGAAATACTGTAAATCTCGTTTTTCACTATTGCAAGGACTAGCCTTTCTATAGAAGAGCTGCCTTAAAACATCCTACAAGTGTAACTTTCAATTGGGAAGAGCTAGAAATTTGGAATTTGGGCTCCCTGAGCTCGGGATTTAAAAATAAATCTTTCAGTGAAGATGGTTTTTAAATAGTGAGCTTGAAAATGCCACTTTATAAAGCGATCCATTAAAGATAAGGGGGTAACCCTGTGTCCCTCAGAACCTGGGTATATGCAATATATTCTGCAATGTGTTCTGTTGGGTAATGCAATTACTTAGTAAAAATGGGATTTGACTCACAGGAAACTCAGCATAATCATTTGTTTGGCGCAAACAATGTTTAGCAATTATACTGACAATGAATGTAAGTCAAACACACCACACACATTTCTTACTCAATATATGTATATATATTTAATTATTTATATTTTTTGAGAAATAACTGCTTTTGTATATGACTGTCACATATATGAATAACAGAACTGACAATATGAAATACGTGACTTTAGTGAACCATGTGACATAAAGTGTAACAGTGTTTTATACAAAATAACAAAAGAACAGTAAATTCATCAGCAAATAAATACTACATATAAGTAATTTTTTTGCTCCCTATGCCATTCCAGTTTAGACCCAGCCATATGCAAATTAGTCTTGACCCTGTTTCCCATGGGAACAGTCCAGCCCAAACTGCCAGGCCAGGTCCTCCCTGGACTGGAAACAAGCATCCTAGGACCGGTTTCGGGGTATCACCCCTCATCAGCCAGGCTAACTTGACTCTAGTGGCATGAAGAGCACAGGACCCATGTTTGGGCATACCCGTCCCACTCGGGTTGACAAATCCAAAAAGAACAATTGATGGACAGAATGCTGAACAATGTCATACATTCACCACAGTACAGAGATCTGGACCTAAATCCATTGTTTTTTTGCTCCCCATACCATTCCAGTTTAGACCCAGCCATACGCAAATCAGTCTTGACCCTGTTCCCCATGGGAACAGTCCAGCACGAACTGCCAGGCCAGGTCCTCCCTGGTCTGGAGAAAAACATCCTAGGACTGGTTTCGGGGTATCACCCCTCATCAGCCAGGCTAGCTTGACTCCAGTGGCATGGAGAGCACGGGACCCACTTCTGGGCATACCCGTCCCACTCAGGCGACAAATGCAAAAAGAACTATTGATGGACAGAATGCTGAACGTCATACATTCACCCCAGTACAGAAACCAGGGCCTAAATCCGTTTATTTTCTCCCCATGCAATTCCAGTTTAAGAACAATGGATTAAACCCAGATCTTTGTGACTGGGGGTGAATGTTTGCACTGTTCAGCATTCTGTCCATCATTTGTTCCTTTTGCTTTTGTCACCTTAAGTGGGAAGGGTATGCCCAGACAGAGGTCCCGTGATCACTGAGCCACTGAATTCAAGCTAGCCTGGCTGATGAGTGGTGATGCCCCAAAACCGGTCCCAGGATGCTTTTTTCTGGTCCAGGGAGGACCTGGCATGGCAGTTTGGGCTTGATTGGTCCCATGAGGAACAGGGTCAAGACTGATTTGCATATGGCTTGGTCCAAACTATGGTGGTGTGGTGAGCAAAAGAATGACGGATTAAACCCAGATCTTTGTTACTGGGTGTGAATGTTTGCACTGTTCAGTATTCCGTCCATCATTTGTTAATTTAGCTTTTATTCCATTTTAACAGTAGAACATGTTCTCTCCTTCCTTTTAATTTGTTGCTCACCTTCAATAAACAAAATAGCATTAATTGTCCATGAGCCGATTATTATTTAAAGGTGGCATAAATAACTACAAGGTATATATCACTACCGAAGCCCAGAGGTTTGGAAGCAGGGCCTCACACTTAGCAGCATCATGCACACCACAGGTTAGCTCAGGGTCTGCCCTATGGCTGTGCCATGCACACAACCTATTAGTTCGCCAATCCCTACCATGTATATCCTTCTGCATTCAGCCACATGCAGCTGGGTTTGGGTGTATGGTCTATTCTAAGGCCAGTCCCATGCTCCTATCCTCCTGGGTGGTATATCCACTGCTGTTTACTACCTTTGCCCATGCACAATGGGGATTAGCCCAGGATCTGGCCTGTGGTCAGACCTTACATCAAACCTACCATCCAGATGAAGAACATGGCTCATGGTGTTTTATGAGGTTTTCTTTTTCCTAATATTTGGAACAGTAGTCCCAAAAGCAGATTTGCAGACCCATGAACCCATACAGGGATCATGGACTTTAATGCAGATCCTGGCCTGGGAAGTCCATTTTGCATGTGTCCACATGGAAAACAAATTAAGCCAGAACAATGGTCACACCCAGACTCTCGCACAAAGAAAGCTAAGCGCTACTGTACCTCATCAGAGAATATAATTAAGGGGACTTTATTGATCAGTGTAGACAAATATAATTTTTTAATTATCATTTCAGTGCCTAATTCTGTGAACATTGTCAATGTGCAAATGTGGAGAATATCCTGATGCATTTCGAATAGCTCCCTGGCCTTTCTCATAGGTGAACGAAGCAAATAATGCCCTGTAATGTAATGCTTCTTAGCAATAAGAAAAATGGAATACTTGCAGTTGTATCTATGATTAATACTTACTTGCTCCTTTGCGTGGTGTTGTGCAGTTGTGCTCATAGGATTTGCATCTGCTAGCAAACCTCTCCCACCCTCTCCCAGCAAACTTTGCTCTTGCCAAGGGAGTTGCGTTCTGCCTCAAGTTAGAAACTGTACAAACTCTAAATTTGTATATGAAATGGACAAGTACATGATGAGATAGTTATAACTAAAAGAATTTTGCTAGGAATAACACTAATGCGTAAATGCTTCATTCATGACAGGACTCTAACCTTAACCTTGTAAAGCAATTTTATATTGCAACCTGGCTGGTTTTTGTCAACACACACATTTTTGGGATTATGCTATAAGGGACATCTGATATATCAATACATCGTTGTTCGGGGACATTTATATGATTTGCTTCAGGCATAATTTATCTTTCTTGCAACTGATAAACATATCCCTTGAGACACAGTCATTCATTTCTCATGGTGTAATTTGCATCTGCACATATAGGCAACTAAAATAATTTACACTCATTTTTGTCAAGTTCGAACTTGCACTAATCCAAGAACAAAGTGAAGAGTAGGGACCTCATTTTATAAAGTACAATTTTTAAATTGGGGAAACGTTTATATATTCACAAAGTCCACAAAGTCCACAAATCTTTCCTCAGATTTGTGAATGAAAAATCCCAATTTATACCATATTAAAACAGGAGTCCTTACCTATGAAGATAAGCCAGAGGGAATCTTATGCTTTTATTTTGTGACTCAAAGTTTATGCTTTGGGGTAATTTACTTTCCCTTGCAGAGATGTGAAAAGGGCACCAAGTGCAAAAGGAGTAGTAACACTGTCCTTCTGAAAGCCTCAAGACAATGGTATTATCCAAACTTTGATTGGCTGCCCATACAAACAGTCCATTCAAAGCAAACAGTTCATTTGTCGGTCCCCAGGATTTGAGTGGTAGCCATCACCAATTGTGATACAGCACTTGATTCCAAAATCTTTAAGAAGAAAGAACAGTTGGCTGTAAAGTTACAGATAATGGGTCACCCCTGGATTGTGTCTCTACTGCAAAGACACTCTGGGGCATATGCTCAATGACTTATCGCCGAGTTAGCGGCACTTTATCGCAGCCAAAGTGGCAATAGATTTATCGCCCTATTCACAAGCAGGTGCTAACAGCCAATATCGCCAGTTTTCCTGTGATAGCAGCCGCAAAAAACATCGCCACGGATGACACCGGCAACTAACTCTAATGAGATGCAGAGTAGGCGTTCCTGTGCAAAAAGCCGCGATAACACCACTTCGCAATATTCTCTACGACCAGCCAGATCGGCGATAAGATCCCAAAACAGGCGATAAGGCACGGTAGCAGCAGGGATTTAACACCTGCTCTTACATGGTGTTAAGTCAGACGACAACCTGCACCACAAAAGGGAGCCCAGACCAGAGCCACAGCTGAAGAACAACAGATGCCATGGAGCTACTGATCATGCAGCTCGGAGCCCCAAGAGGGCCACAACACCCACCGCCACCCCCCCCAGGAGCACCCCCCCCGGGCCCTACCCCAGACAAAGATATTTAACATCAACTTTACGAAATCATGAACAAAACAATTCGCCTGATGTCGCACAAGTACAACAATTAACATTCATGTGTGGTCAGACAAAGGAGAATCATCCATTCATCTTTGAATTTCCAAACAAATTATTTTATTCAAATTTAACTCAAAACAACTATTCGGAAGAGCCATGGCGGGTCTTCTCTGGACAATCTGTAAGACACAGCCTGCAAGACAAAATTCAAGATAAGAAGGTGTGTCATGCGCTCATCAAAGGACAGAGAGAGAGAGAGAAAGAAAGGGAGAGAGAGAGAGTGAAAGAGAGGGAGAGAGAGAAAGAGAGAAAGAGAGAGAAAGGGGGAGAGAGGGAGAAGGAGAGAGAGAGAGAAACAGAGGAAGAGAGAGAGAGACAGTGAAAGGAAGAGAGGGAGAAGGAGAGAGAGATTAACAGAGGAAGAGAGAGAGACAGTGAAAGGAAGAGAGGGAGAAGGAGAGAGAGAGAGTAACAGAGGAAGAGAGAGAGACAGTGAAAGGAAGAGAGGGAGAGAGAGTGCCGACACTGCGGACACAAGCCTCACTGCTCACCTGCTGCCACCGGTGTGTCTCCAACCATGTGCCGGTATACACTGCAGTCCACCAGGTCCCTTATCTAAAACAGAGTCCAGATTAATGAATGGCAGAGGTCATATCATTGCACACGCCATCATTGCTTGGCCGCCCCTGCGCACACAGGCTGCTGCACCCCAGCTCCCTCCCGCCGCCCAGCGGTAGTTGCCCGCCCCTGCGCACCCAGGCCTCACTGCTCACCTTCCGCCACCAGCGTGTCTCCACGAGGGCCCACCACGTGCCGGTGCAAGCTCCAAGCCCAGGGCCCGCGACCTTGGCAGCCTCCACATCATGCAGCCCCGCCCCGCGGGCCACCAGGTCACACTTGATTCTGGGTCTTGATTTCGCAATGGCAGAGATCATATCAGTGCACACGGCATCATCGCAAGCTGCACACCCACTCAGCTCTATAGGTGCCACTAACTCTGTGAACCGCGAGGCAACGCCACGTGGCGGTAGGCCTGGGCTGCCCGCTGGCTCAGGCCTACACTGCGGTCCAGCAGGGCTCACACAAATCCTTACCAGTCCGGACCACCAGGACGGCGCATCATCGCAGGCTGCACACCCGCTCAGCATTTAAGGTGCCCCTACCTCAGTGCACCGAAAGTCACTGTCCCGTGACGGTAGGCCCGTGCCAGCCACAGTGTATCCGGTGCCACCAACTCTGTGCAACGCAAGTCATGGACCCTTTATGATTGAGTCTTGTGATATGCCAGGTGGACGCAGCCATGTCACCTCCGGCAGTGGGGAAGAACTGGGACACATAGCGTCGTCGTCCCCCCTTTATACGTAAGCCAAGTGGGCTGGGTCGGCATACACCAGGCCAACGTAGGGGTGTGAATAATTATCCCTGGGCTCTGGGCGTGGTTCATTTCTGGGCTGGACAAGAAACCAACTGATGTGTGTGTCTCTGTTGCAGTGTCTGCGACACACGGCCCGCAATCGACAATGTTGCAATGTTGCATGCACCCTGAGGGTGGCCGTGCATGAAGGGATTGTACAAGGAGTGCATGGCCGCTCGGGCTCTTGGCTCATGCATGCCAACTGTTGTGTGTGTATCGCTATTGGTGCACCATAAGCCTAAGGCCTAGCCTCAATTGCAGTGCGAAAGCCACATCACATTCCCAGAATGCAAGCAGTAGTCAGACTAACATTAGGGATGAAAGCCCCTTTGTCTCAATACATAAGGCGGAAGGACATCTGCACCTCGGACCTTGGTCTTGCATGCGGCAGGCACCCCCTGAGAGAGATACCATAGCAGATGATGACTCCCACACTACGCACAGCGCTAATGAAAGACCAACGTATCCACAACCCACACACAGAAGTTCTTGCTCGAGGTACTCTTGCACGGAATGCCCTTGACACTTACGTACACAACAACCCATACGTCCAAACGTTGCACACACATACGACTCATTGCTCCGAGCTGTGGCATATCATCCACATAACTGCCGCAGGTCAGAAGAGTGCCGGTTCTACGAGAGCCAACAACGCAATGGCAGAACATCCCGGGCGCATGCACAACGCCTGTCACGTGGAACTGTACCGTGACCGAATGCTGCCTGTTAGTGTCTGATGCACTGGTCTGCATGTTGTGGCCCTTGTCTTTCCGGTACTGACACGCACATGCTAATAAAGTCTACGCAACTCCATTAGTGTTCAACTGTGATGAGTGTTGATTAGAATGACAAATCGTGTGCCTCAATGAGCATTGTCCGTGCACAGGGAGGGACTGACTGACGCGTTTCACTTAGGGGTGAGTCCCTATTGCCAGCTACACCTCTGTGAGCCAGACATAGTGGTTGGGATAGTTGCTGATAGACCTGTGCTCTTACGTGTCTTCAGCAATGTGAGTATGGTGTCCATATTCTTGCCATGTGGATCAATGTGATCCATCACTACAGGCTGTGTCCACCCAGTTGAGTGTGAGTAGGTATGCGAAGAGATGTTCTGTTGTCAAATGTGATGGTGGACACCACTTTAGGCCTGCCAACGACTTTGAAATTTCATACCCAGCCCCATTTCAAACATTGCGTGGGGCAAGGTTGAGAAATTGCGCGATTGTTGTTTCAGTGCAATGAGGCCACAGCTAGTTCACACATTCCCAGTCATCTCACTTCCGATGTGTGTCACGGTCAAACATGCGCATTGCTTTCATTTCCCAGGGTGTACCTTTTTGGGCAATCAATGTCCTTACATTCATCCATACTTTCATACTTGATCGATTATGGACATGACACATCTGTGTGAATTTGAATGATTTATTCACATTCGATGAGTGTCGGAGCTGGAGCAGTACATGGCCATAACAACCCCACATTACATTGTAGCCCAGTGGAGGGCCAGCCAGAGTCATTTAGGGATTGACAAGTACATCGGAAGAGGAAGAGTACAGTCCGCAGTCTGATTGCTGTGTCATTGGTAAGCAAACAAAATATGGCAGTCCATGTCGAGGTCCAAGGTAAGTGTCGCAGAGTGTTTCGGTGGACAGTGGAAGGTGTTGTTACAGGGCATGATGCAGAGGGCAGAACCAAGCGGAAACAGGGCATATGGCGGAGAAGAATGCTACTGGCTCCTCCTTACTACAAAGGTGGTATCACCCGCATCTTCGTCCTCTATGTCATCTGTCTGACATGTGGGTGCTGATGTTTGGTCTGCAGCACTGTGTGCCACTGACACATCAGGGGCCGGAGATGTGTGTGTAGAAGTACCAGCAGCATTCATCAGCGACTGCCTTAGTGGCAGCAATGCGATGATGAGGATCTGCAGGGCATGGAAGATCCCAACAACTTTTTGCTGGTGTGCATCCGTGGCAGCCATTCTTTCCGCATGCATCTGCTCCATGATCTCCATTATCCTCAGCATCTGTGCCAACTCTCGGCTGACATCGCTGAGGCCACTTCGACTGGACAGTTGTTCTCCTCTCAGTCATGACTCCAGCGATGTCGGGCATGGATTGTTGGACATCATGGAGCGAACTGTGGGTGTCTGTTAGGGAGTGTAAGTGGTACCTGATGGGACTTAGACACCCACGTATGGCATCTAGTTTGGCTGCCATGAGGTCGAACCCCACCCGCAGCTGTTCAGCCACCTCCTTCTGGCAGTCTAACACATGGCCTTGGAATGCGATGTGTTCTTCGGTGAGGTGCTGGGAGCCAGACGTGGTGGTGGGTGCTTCCTGCTGTGTGGTCTGTGCAGGGGGTGGGGTCTCCTCGATGCAGCTGGGCTGCCCTGCTCCTGGAGGTGGGTTGCCGTAGCTGTCCATGAGCTGTTGTAGGGCATCGGTGTCGAAGGTGTGGAGGTCCTCTTCATCATCACTGATGAGTTGTCTGGTCTGCTCTGCAGGAGGTGTTGATTGTCCCTCTGCAATGTGAAGGGGAGATGCATTTTGACATGGTGTTGACATGTATGTTGATGCATTGTTCAAGTTTACATACAGACTGCATGACAATGTACATTGTGACTGTTTGGGAGGAGCTGACTATTTGATGCGGGACAGTGGACATTTGAACTACATCACGGATGTGAGGTTGTACACGTACATTATCATCTCACAGTTTCCTGCTATGCCAGATGTGATTGGCCAGTTCCTACACACAAGTGGAGCCAGTTGTGTCCTCTGTTCTGTAGTGAGAGTGTTGCACTTTGTACCACATTGTCGTCAATGATGATGTGCTGTTATTGCTATGTGTGTGTGCTGCATTGTGGGAGAGTCGCCCCTGCAGCTGTGATTTTGCTGCCCCTTATCCCTTTGAGGCGGTATGCCTTTGACTTCTGTGCTTCTACAGTGCTGAGATGTTGCAGACTTGGCTAATTTTGGCTCTAGTTCTGATTTTGGACTCTTGGGCGTGGTTTATCCGCAGATGTGTTGTTCGCATCACCGGTTGTTTGTGCACGTGGATGTGTCAGAGTGTGACCTGGTCCTTTCCGGATGTGTTTCACACTCAGCCACCTCAGTGTCGTGGCGTGCACCATGTCATGATAATTGGACTGCAGCCATGCTGTTCGTCATGCAGTGTCACTTGCATTGTCAGTGTGACTCACAGACACGCAGCTTTGCTGGTTTTGACACGTGTGCATGGGTTGGTTGTGAGATTGGTGGTGTGTGGGGAGGGACCCCTTTGTGCCCATAGTGGACGGGGGCCTACTTGCTGTTTGTATGTGTGCTGCAGTGTGCCAAGGGGATCAGGGACATGATCCAGAGTCATTGTGGGTGTGCAGTGTGCTCTACTTAATTGTGCATGTGTGCCATTGTGCCCATCTCCCCCGTCCCCCCAGTCCCTGTTCTGTACTCACCCTGGTGCTGTTGTGTCAGGTCATGTCGAGCAGTGTCCGGACCCCCAACTCCTGCCATTGTCTCCCCACTGATGACTGTGGCCACCATTTCCTCCATCTCGTCCAGCTCCTGGTGTTCCGCTGGACTGCCACCTCCAGTCTGCATTGCTGCCTGATGGTTGTCAGCGAGTTTCTTCTTGGTTTTGTGCTTCGCATCATTCCAGCGCCTCTTGACCTCTCCAATTGTCCTCCTCCTCACTCCGACTGCATTCACCTTGTCCAGGATGGACTGCCATATTGCATTTTTATTTGCCAAGGACACGTTGGAGGTGACGAACAGTTGTTGGTGGTGTTCTATCACCTCCGTGATGATGATCCTGTTTTCCTGCGGACTGAACCTCATCTTCCTCGTCTTCTTCTCCTTGCCCTTCCGTGCCCCGAGGTCCCAGGCTGGTCCTCCTGGGGACTTGTGGGGTTCTGGTCGTCCTCTGTACTTGCTCCGGCTTCCTCCATGGTGCTACGCAGTTTTAATTATTTTGTTTGGGTTTTTCGGTGCTTTTATAGTGCATTTTCCCACATTACGCGTGGGAATTGCAGGCCTGTCGCTGGTTATCGCGGATTTTTTTATCGCGGTTGGCCACATCGCAACTTTTTTCGCGTTCGTGTTTCGCGTTTTTTCGGCGTCGCGTTAATTTTAACGCGGTCATTTGGCGCGTTGTCATGAGACTATCGCATGGTGCCGACGGTTTGAGAATACAACGTTAACACAGTGTTATTTTCCCGCGATGGACTGCGATGTGCAAAGTTGCGTTAAGCTAATTTTGCGATAATTATCACACGTTCTTGAGAATATCCCCCTCTGAGTACTGCCGTGACTGTTGACTTCAGTACCTACTTTTAAGCCTGGACCACTAAAGGAAGGGCATAACAAAAACCAGTACTCCTGATCTGACGGAATCTCCACTTTGACTCATATTCAAAGATAGAATGGCTATATGCTGCCCCTACATATTCTGGGGCAAAAGCATGGAGAAATACCCAGAACATTTACTGGGATCATAAGTTAATCTGTCTTTCTCCACACCACTACAGCCAATAAGGATGTGGGGCAATATTTATGAAATATGTGTAGTGGGTCAGCGCAGCAGTGGGTTCTCTGACACAATATCGAAACCAAAAATATCACGATACAGAAAAATTGTGAAAGAAATATTGATCACATAGTTTTTCTATACACATAATGGTAAGTACAAAAATATTGAAAAAATATCGTTTTACACTAATATCTACAAAATATCTACAAAAATATCGTTTTTTTAATATATATAGTTAAAAACTGTAAATGTAAATTAAATATGCTTAAGTAATATTTAAAGATATTATCTACTGGCGGTCGCCAGTAGATAGTTATAGTTACAACCTATTATCCATAGGAAATCCGCGACATTCTATTTGAAATAACTCTCTTGCCGGTTGACGTATCTTCGCAAAATTTTCAAACTTTGTGGCCCGCTCCGGTCCGCTCCTACCCTGAAAGTCTCGGGGAGATTCGTCAAGCGGGGCCGAGAAAAAGGGGGTCCCAAAACGCGTTTTCCCCATGCAATTTTCCATAGGAAAATTTAGACACGGCTACAGCCCGAACTGCTGAACGGAATTACACCAAATTTGGCAAAGAGGTAGTTCTTGGTTCAGAAAGAACCCTTTTTGTTAAATGGTGTAAATCCATTCAGTAGTTGCTGAGAAAATCAAAAGTAAAAAGATAGTGATATCTATGGGCACGGAGGCTAGTTGGCCCCCAGGGACCCTCAGGATTCAAGGGGAGTTAATCCCCCGACTTAAAACGCGCCACGGGGCGCGTTTTCACAGTGGTGAAGGGAGGGGGCGGGGCTTCAGGTGACATCTGTGCAAACGCGCCCCGTGGCGCGTTTTAAGTTGGGGATTAAATCCCTTCAATCCTGAGGGTCCCTGGGGCCAACTAGCCCAACAGGTACATCCAGAAAGCGCCACAGAGCTGCGTTGCAGAGAGGTGTAAAAGGGGTGTGGCCTCTCTACACGTCTCTGCAACGCAGCCCCCTGGCGCATATTGGAGGTTCCTGGTGGGCTAGTTGGCCCCTAGGGACCCTCAGGATTCAAGGGACTTAATCCCCCAACTTAAAACGCGCAACGGGGCGCGTTTGCACAGATGTCACCTCAGGCCCCGCCCCTCCCTTCACCATTGTGCAAATATTCTTCTAAAATCATCCGAAATACGAATTCCGATTTACTCACCTGTTATAAGGAGAGACCTCAGTGCTGTATCTTTCAGTCCAGTACTGGTCCTGAAAAGTAATTTTAACCGTACTTACCAGTAACTTGAATTTCCTTCCATAGGATATCATTGCCTGCTTTTTGCTTAAAAGTTTCTAAGTGTTGATTTTTGAAACCTACAAATATTCCTCTAAAATCAGCCGAAATACGAATTCCGATTTACTCACCTGTTATAAGGAGAGACCTCAGTGCTGTATCTTTCAGCCCAGTACTGGTCCTGAAAAGTAATTTTAACCGTACTTACCAGTAACTTGAATTTCCTTCCATAGGCTAACATTGACTGGTTTCACTTGGAAATTCTTCTAAGTGTGGAGTTTTGGAACTTTAAAATATTCCTCTAAAATCAGCCGAAATACGAATTCCGATTTACTCACCTGTTATCAGGAGAGACCTCAGTGCTGCATCTTTCAGCCCAGTACTAATCCTGAAAAGTAATTTTAACCGTACTTACCAGTAACTTGAATTTCCTTCCATAGGATATCATTGCCTGCTTTTGCTGAAAAAGTTTCTAAGTGTTGATTTTTGAAACATACAAATATTCCTCTAAAATCAGCCGAAATACGAATTCCGATTTACTCACCTGTTATCAGGAGAGACCTCAGTGCTGCATCTTTCAGCCCAGTACTGGTCCTGAAAAGTAATTTTAACCGTACTTACCAGTAACTTATCTTTTCTTCCATAGGAATCCATTGTCTGGTTTTCAGCAGAAAAGTTTCAAAGTGTCGATTTTCACAAACTACAAATATTCCTTAAAAATCGCCTGTATGACTTAAACGCATTTTTTCAACTGTTTACAGGAGATGCACCAGTGCTGGATCCAGGATCCAACACTGAGTAAGAAAAAGTAACGATAACAGTTTTTACCTGCTAAGTGAATTTCCTTCCATAGGATAACATTGGTGATTCTATGAGGAAAAGTTTCTAAGTGTCAACTTTTAAAATACAATAATATTCCTTAAAAATCACGACTGTAACCAAAACGCTTTTACTCAACTGTTTACAGGAGATGTCCCAGGACTGAATCTAGGATCCAGTCCTGTGGTTAGAAAAGTAATCCATAAAGTAACCAATTGCATTTAACAAGAAATTCACATTGAGCTGAATGTTGCATTGTGTTTGAAAATGTGTTGCCCATTGCAACAACTGTAACTACTGTACTTAAAAGTCTATTGCCTATGTGCTAAGTATTTAAACTAAAGTAATTCATTCTGAGAAAGTATTTTTTGTAATGTAATGTATAATGTAATTACAATGTAATTTAAAAAATAAAATATGTAAAAGAAATTGTTTCTAAAAATGTAGTAAATCAGTATGAAAAAAATTAATATAAAAATTAATACATTTAAAAATGTCATTTAAAAACCTTTGAAATTCACTGAAAAACCGTAGGTTTCAGGCACGTTATAGTTACAAATTAGCATTTAAAAACCTTTGAAATTCACTGAAAAACCATAGGTTTCAGACACGTTATAGTTGAAAATTAGCATTTAAAAACCTTTGAAATTCACTGAAAAAACCATAGGTTTTAGGGACAGTTATAGTTACAAATTAGCATTTAAAAAACCTTTGAAATTCACTGAAAAAACCATAGGTTTCAGATATGTTATAGTTACAAATTAGCATTTAAAAAACCTTTGAAATTCACTGAAAAAACCATAGGTTTTAGGGACAGTTATAGTTAGTTGGACATTTCACTCGTACAAAACCCGTGAAATTCCCCCGTTATAGTTAGTTCAGCTAACTATAACTCGCGCCCGCAATGCACTGCTGATGACGTCACATATTACATCACTCATGACATGGTCAGTGACATCACTGATGACATCACTGATGACATCTCAAATGACATCACTGATGACATCATCCACGTGATAATCTGATGCAGCTCCTCACACCCTAATATAACCTTTGATACACCCAATCTAAATTACAGACTGCCATTCGCAAAACTATAGACACTCCAACACCAATAACTACATACCCACTCACTGATTCTTAGGTCTACACACACACATCCACTCACTCACCCGTACAGTCACTCATACTTATGGTCACTCAGTACAGGACTATCATATGCACTCTTACTCCTATATAGACACTCAAACACCGCCACTCATCCATAGAGGTACTCACACACCTAGTCAGTCATGCAAATAATTAAACACACTGCCATTTACTCACCTATACGGTTATACACACACCAGCTCACTTAATCATACAAATACTAGCACATTGTTACGCTCTTATACAATCACTGATACAAGCACACACTCATCCATACAGCCACTATCACAATCACTCAATCTCGCTAATAGCTATGTATATACTCCAACACACATATATACTGCCTTTCACATATGTAGTTACTCACACATGTACCACTGGGACATACATTCACTCACTAACACACTCTTACACACACTTACCCACCCATACAGTCTATCACAGATGCACTCTTGAAACCATCCACCCAGTGAATCACCCACTCACACATCTATGCACAGAGTTGCACACACCCCTCCCACACAAACACTCAGGCACCCATACAGATACTCAGACAACCATTCAATAACCCATGTAGACACTCATGTAGCTATTCAGAAAGCCATGCAGCCGCTTACAAACCAACAGACAGACGGATACAGACATTCACACAGTTTAGTCACTAACCCATGCATTCAGTAAGATACGTTAAATCACTCACTTATAGAGTCAGTCACGCACCTACTAAATCATCCATACAGACACTTATACACCCACTCATTCTTCAATACGTCTTTTCCTATATATATTAAAAATATTTAAACTTTACAGAAACACACAGTCACTGCATTATGTCAACAGTGATGTCATTTGAGATGTCATCAGTGATGTCATCAGTGATGTCACTGACCATGTCATGAGTGATGTAATATGTGACGTCATCAGCAGTGCATTGCGGGGCGCGAGTTATAGTTAGCTGAACTAACTATAACGGGGGAATTTCACGGGTTTTGTACGAGTGAAATGTCCAACTAACTATAACTGTCCCTAAAACCTATGGTTTTTTCAGTAAATTTCAAAGGTTTTTAAATGCTAATTTGTAACTATAACATATCTGAAACCTATGGTTTTTTCAGTGAATTTCAAAGGTTTTTTAAATGCTAATT
Source organism: Calotriton arnoldi (assembly GCA_963921515.1). Classification (NCBI taxonomy): domain Eukaryota; kingdom Metazoa; phylum Chordata; class Amphibia; order Caudata; family Salamandridae; genus Calotriton; species Calotriton arnoldi. The sequence continues at coordinate 77,821 of CAWUFW010019762.1, read as the reverse complement.
TGTAACTATAACTGTCCCTAAAACCTATGGTTTTTTCAGTGAATTTCAAAGGTTTTTTAAATGCTAATTTCTAACTATAACGTGTCTGAAACCTATGGTTTTTTCAGTGAATTTCAAAGGTTTTTTAAATGCTAATTTGTAACTATAACGTGCCTGAAACCTACGGTTTTTCAGTGAATATATATATATATACATATATTACCTACTGGCTGTCGCCAGTAGGTAGTTATAGTTCGGACCTATTTTCCATAGGAAATTCACAACATTCTATTTCCAATAACTTTGGCACCAGTTGATGAATCTTCGCGAACTTTTCAAAACTTGTGGGGCGCTCCGGTCCGCTCCTATCCTGAAAGTCTCAGGGTGATTCGTCAAGTGGGGGCTGAGAAAAAAGGGGGGTCCCAAAACGTGTTTTCCCCATGCAATTTTCCATAGGAACCTTTAGCCGCAGCTACAGCCCGAACTGCTGAACGGAATTACACCAAATTTGGCAAAAAGGTAGCCCTTGGTTCAGAGTCGTGCCTTTTGGTTAAATAGTGTAAATCCGTTCAGTAGTTCCTGAGAAATTTGAAAAAGATAACACATATATATCTGGGCGGAGCTTAACCACACATGTCATCGTGAGATCTGATTGGCTGTCAGCACTTCATCCTGGAATTGCTGGCAGCCATCTTGGGACCAATATAAATGATAGTACCCCATTGAAATGCATTGTAGTGAATCGAAGATTTTGAGGGTTACCAAAAGGAGAACTATAAAGGGTGATAACAGACTTTAGTTACATTAGAATTCATTTGTTGATGGTACCATACTAATTTCAGGAATTGTGGTGTGTTCTAAGGTGATTTTACCCTGTGAAAAACCTTCTGCTGGGATATCATGAATCATGTTTGAGAGAAAACTATTTCCACATGCTTGTCCCATACAGTTTTGGAAAGTGCTCCAGAAGCTAAAATGAGAGCATATTTTCTGTAAATTCACATTATCTTTCTCAGTCATGTGAGAATGAAGTCTGACATTCTCAGTAAAACATGTACATCCAACAAGGGCAGAGACTGTCAGTTGATTCCTTTGTGTTCTACTGCAGCTTCCCAGAGTGTTCTAAAGAACAACTAGAGTGCTAACAGCCTTACTTATGACAAAAGTATGGCACACCTGAAGCCATCTTGATTGGAATAAACTGGTAACACTTAAAACATTTAATTTAAAAAGGAACAAAATGATGGGGTTCATTTTGTCATAGAAATTATGGTTAGTGCTGTAGAAAGAAAAATTAGGACATGTTTCAAGTGTGATCTCAAATATCTTCCTGTTATATTTCAACAGGAGCAGCCTGTCAGTTGATGCCTTTGTGTTCTACTGCAGCTTCCCAGAGTGTTCTAAAGAACAACTAGAGTGCTAACAGTCTTACTTATGACAAAATTATGGCACACCTGAAGCCATCTTGATTGGAATAAACTGGTAACTCTTAAAACATTTAATTTAAAAAGGAACAAAATGAGGGGGTTCATTTTGTCATAGAAATTATGGTTAGTGCTATAGAAAGAAAAATTAGGACATGTTTTAAGTGAGATCTCAAATATCTTCCTGTTATATTTCAACAGGAGCAGCCTGTCAGTTGATGCCTTTGTGTTCTACTGCAGCTTCCCAGAGTGTTCTAAAGAACAACTAGAGAGCTAACAGTCTTACTTATGACAAAAGTATGGCACACCTGAAGCCATCTTGATTGGAATAAACTGGTAACACTTAAAACATTTAATTTAAAAAGGAACAAAATGAGGGGGTTCATTTTGCCATAGAAATTATGGTTAGTGCTGTAGAAAGAAAAATTAGGACATATTTTAAGTGAGATCTCAAATATCTTCCTGTTATATTTCAACAGGAGCAGCCTGTCAGTTGATGCCTTTGTGTTCTTTTTTTATTATTTTTTTATTTTATTTAAAAGATTTTTCCAATTTATTGTTACAGCACAGCAGAGCAACAATCAAAATAATTATAATTATAGATAAACATGACCATTGAATAAGAAAACAAAGGAAGAGAAGAGGAAGGAAAAAAAAAAAAAGGATAATATACCGACAGAGGATAGCCCACCCTAGAAAATCATACTACAATTATTTAACAACTTAAGAGAGAAAAAGGAAAGAAAATATATAAAACCAAAAAAAGCATTTCATAGCAATTCATTTCTAAACCATATATTTCAACCATCTTTGCTACCCAATTTCCACCTCGAGATAGGTTCCCAAATTCGTTCCCCAAGTTTTCTCCCCTTTTCCCCTTCCTCCCGTAAATTCCTTTTTCGAGATTGTAAGCAGAGAGTAACCTAGCCAACCATTGTTGAAACGTTGGTGGTAGTTTGTCCCGCCATGCTGATGCTACACAAATACGTAAAACTGACATAGCCATAAATATAAACAACTGTAAGGGGGATTGCCTATCACTGTTATCTATCCCTAATATTATTAATGATGGTGTCAGAACAATCTTAACCCCCAATGTTCTATCTAAAAAGAGTTCTATAGCACTCCGGAGACCATTTAGACAGGGACAAGATGCAAATATGCGTATTATTTCAGCCTCTGTACTATCACATCGCGGGCATCTTATATCTGCACCGCCACCCCATTGAGCTATCCTTGCGGGGGTATAATACAAAGAGTAGATTGTTTTATAATGCTGGGCTTGAAGCCCAGCAGAACACAGAGCAGTTTGTCCTAGTTCTAAAGAGAGGTGGAAACACTCTTGATCAATCCCTAATTTAGCTGCCCACTTCTCTCCATATTTTTCAAGATCATCACTTTTTAATGCTAACAGCTCTGCATAGAATCTACGTATAGTGCAATCTTCACCACCCTCTATAATATCCAATATTTTATTTTTATCAAAACCAGTTGGGCCCCCTTTCTTATTTCCTAAATAACTCCTAATTTGCAAATACTTATAAAAATTCCTTTTATCAATACCAAAAATAGACTGTATTTCCACAAATTGCTTAACACCGTTTACTCCAAACAAATCTCCTATTTTCCGAATTCCACGACAACCCCACTCTATCAATACAGAATCTGCAAATATTTCCTTAGGGAGAGTTGGATTTCTAGACAATCGAGTGTAAGCATTCAGTCTACCCAATCCAGTTTTCTTTCGAAAAGATACCCAGACCTTAAAAGCCGCTGATAGAGTCTTAAACCTAGTTCTTTTATAATATGAAGAGTCAGTGTATTTCAAAAAACAGTTCTCCGCCTCCACTCCAATCAGCATAGAATACATATCTATAGATCCTTGTTGAACCTGTGGATCCAATGGATCCCCTCCCAGGAGACCTCGTATGTGTTGAAAAACTGCCGCCCAATAATACAATTTAAAATCAGGGACCGCCCAGCCACCCCTTGCCCTAGGTAGAGCCATAAAGCGGAGAGCCCTCCTAGTTTTCCCATGGGCCCATATAAATCTATTTACCAGCTGTTCTAATATTGTAAACCATTTTGCCTCGAATTCCAATGGGATTGCCCGGAAGAGGTAAATAATTTTTGGCAATACTATCATTTTTATCACGTTACAACGTCCTACAAGAGAGAGATGGAGATTATGCATTCTATCGAGGTCTTTCTTAACTTTTAGTATTATCGGGCTAATATTACTTTCCACTATATTATCTAAGTTTGGCGAGATATTAATCCCGAGATAAGTTACTTCATCAACCACTCGAATATCGTTACAGACAGCTCCTTCATTCTTAATTATCTGCGTTTTTGATTTATTTAACACATACCCTGACACCTGCCCGAAAACCAAAGCCTCTTGTTCAACTACGGGGATAGAAATTCCTGGTAATGATGTCACTAAGGCAATATCATCTGCATATGCGAGAGTCTTATATTCTGTTCCGTAAACCCTTATTGGAGAGATCGCCCCATTTATTTCCAACCTGCGAACAAATGGGTCGATATATATTGCGAATAGCAAGGGGAGCATGGACATCCCTGGCGCGTCCCTCGCCTAATTTTCAAGGGTGCTGTGTATCCCCCATTAATTCTGATACGGGCAGTAGGTGCCTGATACAAAGCCTGTATTGCTTGAGAAAACCCTCCCCCTATACCACACCTCTCACATGTCTGCCAAAGGTAGTCCCAGGAGACCCGGTCAAACGCTTTCTCAGCATCCAATAATATAACCGCCATAGGGTCTCCTGAGACTTCAGTAAGGTCAAACAAAGTAACTACCCTTCGGACATGCTGTGTGGTACCTCTGCCTGGGATAAAGCCATGCTGAACTGGGCTAACTATTCTATCAATAACCTTACAAAGCCTAAGGGCCATAGCTTTAGAAAATATCTTTGCATCTGAGTTTATCAGGGTAATTGGTCTATATGAACCCGGCTCTACAGATGATTTCCCTTTTTTAAAATAACCACTATATCGGCCGCTGCCCAAGAATTGGGTACTGATAATCTCATCTGGGCCTGTTTAATTGTTTCGACCAAATCCAATTTTATTACTTCCTGGAAAATTTTATAGAATTCGATTGGTATTTGGTCCGGGCCAGCCGCTTTACCTGTTGGAAGGCTATTCATGGCAGCTAGAACTTCTTCCTCAACCAAGAGCTCATCTAGAACCTCTCGCTCTTGCTCGCTAAGAGGTGATACAGGAATATCCCCCAGATACCTTCGGATTTCTAGCGGATCTCTAACTTGTTCTTCCTTATATAGAGAATCATAAAATTGCCTAAAAACCTCCCGTATCCCCACTGAGTCACTAACTGTCCCACCCTTGCCATCCAAGATCCCTTTAATTTCCCCCATGGCCTCTCTCCGTCTTGTACGAGCCGCCAGAGTACGCCCTACATGTTCGCTCAGCTCATAGCATTGTTCCTTCTTTGCTAAAAACGTAGCTGCTGCCTTTAATGCAATAGCCTCCTCTGTTTCTGCCTTTGCTAATGCAACTTTCAAGAGAACTTGATTCAAACTTCCTCCCGTAGCAATAGCACTGTTTACTTCCTCTTCTGCCTCCAAAACTGCTTTAGTCAATTTCTCTGAACTTAAAGCTTCCTGCCTTTGTCTATAGAGGCTAAAGCTCAAGGTTTCCCCACGGACACCGGCTTTGAAGGCATCCCAGACCATACCTGAAGTAGTACTACCCCTATTAATGTCCCAAAAGTCTTTTATCCAAACCTTCATGTGTTGAATATATTCTATATCTTTTAGTAATCCCCTCTCAAAAGTCCATTCACGTTGACATCTAGCCACACCCGTCATTTCTACTGTTAAGATTATAGGGTTATGATCTGAAATAATCCTAGGTAGTTTCTCAATCTTGCATCTTGACACTAAACCATGTGTTACCAAAAAATAATCAAGCCTAACCGAGACTCTGTGTGGTGCTGAATAATATGTGCTACCAAAATCAAGTGGCTTTAAATGTGCCCATACATCGGTTAGTCCATTATTAGAAACTAGATTGGTAAGCGCACTAAATGTTTTCTTTTTCCGACCCTGATATTGCGCCCCATTTTTGATCCACAAACCCCCCATACCATTTATATTAAGGTCCCCTAACAAAATTATAGGCTTGGGCCATGTAGTCATTTCTAGATCCAAGTACTCAAATATATCGGGATCATCCTCCGTGGATCCATACACAGAGCATAGGGTGATCAGTTCATTATTTATCATACATTGTACCAACACCCACCTTCCCCACTGATCTTCCATCTTCCTTATAACATTAATATTGTTTCTTTTAGCCAATATAGCGACCCCCTAGTTCTTACCCCTTGTTTTGTATATGCTAATAGGTGAAACCCCATCTGCTCCATTATACCCCCTAGATCCCTCTAGATGGGTCTCTTGTAGGCACACAAAATCTAATTTCATTGCCCTCAATATTATTGCTAGCCGTTGTCTTTTAGCCGGATCATTCAATCCGCACACGTTAATTGTTGCTATTCTTATACTCATTAATACTTTGAGCTAAGATTTCCCCACCAATAATGTTCCATGTTTATATACAAATTCATCAAGTCTAACTGGTAACCTCCCTCTATCTTTATTTCCATCCAAATAGTGCCTTCCGTGCATCTCAAAAAAACCCTCAATATGCTGTGCTGTGCTGTCCACTATTCCCCGTGGGCCCCTCCAACCCCCTCCCTCAGGTCCCTCCCCTGGAACCCCCCCCTTACAGGCAATTAGGTCAAACATGACCTATGTGTGACAGCTTACCCGCAGCTAGGTCACCTCACCCCCTCTCCCACCCTTCTGTTCTTTTAATTCATTTAAGAATGATTGAGCCTTAATTTCTGAAAAAAACATTCTAACTTGCCCCTTTACAATTACTTTCAAACGAGCTGGATACAACAAATATGCCTCACAACCTAGCCCCTGGAAAGATGAAATCATCTGCCTTAATCTCCATCTCCTTTCCACAGTGACATGGCAGAAATCAGGACGTGCAAAAAATGATGTGCCTTCAAATGTTCGCTTAGCCTGTGGCCTGGCCTTATCCATTATTTCCTGCCTAAGCAAAAAATTACCGACATAGACAAGGATCGCCCTAGGATTGTTAGATTGAGATGCCTGATAGCCCTTTTTCAGAGTCAGAGGATAACGGTGTGCTCTCTGCACTTCCTCTTCCCATTTCCAGGAGCTAAGTTCGGGAAAAGCCCCCCGCAGAAGAGAGACAACAAATGCCCTAACATCCTGCCCTTCAACCCCTTCAGCAACTCCCAGGAGTCTAATGTTATTCCGTCTCTGACGGTTCTCATAGTCCTCAAGTTTCCATCGAACATCCTCCGACGTTTTTTCGTGCATTTCTTTAAATGCCTGCCATTTATTAACGTCATCCTCCAATCTGCCAGTCCTCTCTTCCACCTGAGTAACTCTGTCTGCCATGTCCTCATAGAGTTTATTCATTTTTCTGAGTGAGCCTTGTATTTTTTTAGTAGCTTGTTTTGCTCTGCGGCTTTCTGTCCTAGCCTCTGCCTGCATCTGCTTAAGGGTGATATAAAGCAAATCCATTGAAGGAGATTGAGGCGTTTTATCAGCTGTTATACCCCCCTCTGGTCCAGCTGCTGAGGTCTCTTCTTGATAAAGTTGTGAAGTAGCCGAGTAATCCCATAATCATTTTTTTGTAGCTTCCACACGAGGAGGACTTAAATTGGATTTAGACCTTGATTTGGATCTGCGCTTGAGTTGCGCTGACCTATAGGCACCTGATGCTCTTAATGCCGATAATTCATCTGCCGAGTCTGTATCACTCGCAGTATTACCATCAGACATGCAAGAAGAGTCTGACTCATCGTTGAGGGAGAAGAAACAATCTCCTTCCAGTGATCGATTAAGAACATTCTGTTGAGGAGCTCCCTGTCTGTGCTTCAAATTGATGCCTGTTATCTCCGAAGCCCCTTCTGTGTGAGGGGCTATCGCATGTACTGTCTCCTTCAGCTTTCCTGGGTTACTAGTATGCTTCCCCTCTCTTTTATCGATATTTCCTCCCACAGTCCTGCTTTGCGCAGCTTCATTGTTCGCCTCCGTGGTATCAGGTCTAGTACTATCGCATCTAGATTCATCAGCGTCCCCTACATGCACTGGCAGCCTACCTGACTCATCATTGTTTCCGCTGCTCTGCTCCCCATGCCTGTCTGTATCCTCATCCTGACAGGTTAGGTCAATCTCCTTCTGGGCTGCATTCTGCAGTCTGTCAACATTTGCCACGTCCTCACTTATCGGCGCCTTCGATGAACTTGGACCGATTACTGCGAAAGACTCCATCAAGGTAGGCTGCCGTAGGGCGCTCTCTTTACTTTTGCTGCTCCCTTCTTGCCCAGTTTTTGCCGCTTTCATTCCGGGATCCTTATTACCTTCCTGATTAACATCAGAGACGGTGCTTGAGCTGGCCATCCTGGCGCCACCACCACCGCCGCCGCTAATAAGGTTAGTTGCACCCAGCACCTCTTCAACATCCTCTGGTTTTTTCGCCGCTTGTCCTGCTCCAACTCTGCGAGGCTGCGTCCGTATCGTCTGGTTCCCCGAAGGAGGCAGTGCTGCGTCCTTCTCTTTCTCTTTCTCCTTCTGCTGCTTCGGCAATCTAGGCGCCATAATCGTGTGCTTCGTAGCGCAGCAAAAGGGTAACCTTAGTGTCTCAGTTATCTTTACAACTGCAAAGATAGAGACCCCTTTGTATAACGAATACCAGAACCAAAACCATTCCTTTGCCCGGCACGAAGTTTGTTCCAGCCCGGCAGGGGTCATCAGCATCCTCGCCTTTCATTTCATTCTTCAGGGAGAGGGAGTGAAATGCGACCTCTCACTGCGACTGGTCAGCGGCCATCTTGCCTCCTGATGCCTTTGTGTTCTACTGCAGCTTCCCAGAGTGTTCTAAAGATCATCTAGAGCGCTAACAGTCTTACTTATGACAAAAGTATGGCACACCTGAAGCCATCTTGATTGGAATAAACTGGTAACACTTAAAACATTTAATTTAAAAAGGAACAAAATGAGGGGGTTCATTTTGTCATAGAAATTATGGTTAGTGCTGCAGAAAGAAAATTTAGGGCATGTTTTAAGTGAGATCTCAAATCTTCTTCTATTTCATTAGACAATTCTGACATGCAGACTGAAACAATCACTTTCAATACCAGCAGTAGACTTCCAGTTAACTCCCTGGTGAGCAGTAGCTTTACTACAGTGATCTAATGAACAACTAGAGTGCTAACATTCTGAATTTATGGCAAATGTGTGACACATCTGAATGCCTTCTTGATGGAATCAAAGTAAAAAACTGAAAGCATTTCCTACTGAGGAGACTGCAGTAAATGACGAAATTAGGAAACTTCATAACAAATAAGTCTCCCAAGATGGCCACCAGAGAAAAAAGAGCCCAAATGTAGCACAAATATCACCCAGATGTAGCCCACATATAGCCCAATGAGAGAAGTGTGCAAAACACTTTTTATTTTTAGTTTTTCTGCAGTTTGATATAGTGCAAACTGGTCAGGTATTGGAGCGTTACATCTTACTTGGACCCCTTATTGCGTATTTTGAACGAAGTACATGAGATTGATCTTGCGAAACATTGAACTTTACGATTCTGTTAACCTGAAGTTGCTCTGAACCGGGCTTTGTAACACCCTTTTTTAGCTACTGGTTTTAATTAATTCTCACTGTATTGTATTAGGAAAGAGGATTTACTGTTTTTATGTACACTTTTATCATCTATGTTTCTAAATCAGATCAAACAAAGTTTAATGAATTCTATGGCAGGACGGAGGCAAGGATTATGCATATCTTTCCTCACTTTATTTGCATAGCAGTTCAAAGAAAGCGTAACACAACAATCATTAAACAAAAGACTACACAACCCATGAACCATTAGGGGGGTAGTCTCCAAGGCAACTATAGTCCAATTATATCACAGTCCATCGTATGTAATATTGTGACGTCCCTTCCGCTTCCTCTTTCTTCACTGCTCGTCAGTTAAGTGCATTCCTTACATTCTTGGCTTAATCTGACGTTGTTGCTGTTTGTATAGCGGTTTCTTGTGCACGTTATTAGCATTATTGCCTTGGTATTGTTTCATATTCCCTGCGCAGCAGGCTCTTGCCCGAGTGCGTTCTCCCCCTCGCAGTTTCTCCCGCTGTGGGCTCTGCGCGCGGTGAGATCCTGCCAGGCGTGTCTGGTCCGAGCGAGGCAGCTCCGTCGAGCGCTCCCGCTGGTCTTTACGAGCGTTTGGGAATCCGGTCACTCCTTTAGTGTCCGCTTGATTCCCGACCAACCCTCGCCTAATTTTGACACTGCTATGCAGTGATTTCCCCACACGGCCACGTTAGTGACCAGCGCCACCTGGTGGTGGTAATTGGTATTGCGCCTCAGTCTATTCTTATAACAGCTTCGGGAAAGCCCAGCTGTTGGAGCACCGGCGAGGGGGCTGTCTTAAGGATTTTAAGGGCATTTGTTCTGTGCTCACACCCTCTGCTATCATGTCTTCTCCAGAAGACCATTTTTACTCCTCCTACCAGGAAGTGGAGGAGGAATGGCCCCCAACTTTTCCCTCCAGCAGTGGACCAAGCCCTCTCTCTGGCTATTTCTAGGGCGCTGGCTCCTCTTAGGGATCAGGTTGATAAGCTGGCGAAAAGCATCCCTGGGGTGTTCAGTGACCCAGATCTGGTGGTGGCAGGTCCAAGTAGCTCCCAGATGGGGAATAAAAGGGCCGTTAAGCATAACGCGGGGCACTTGGAAGGATTTGATAAACTTACGGAGACCTTCCTCAAGAGTGCGCGAATGCTAAAACATGCACCCTGCTGGGAGGAGGAGGTGCCCGGAGAAAATTGCGACACTGTCACCACTATTGTAGACCCCGATGGCGGGTTTCCCTTAGAGGGAGAGGGTGTATCGGAGGACGATTTCTCCTCCGATGAGGATAAGGACTCGGGGCGTCCCAGGCGTCCAGAGTCCCACTCCTCTCAGTCCCCGGTTGGGGACGGGGTCCACTCGGACATGTTCGAGCCTACCCAAATTTACCATCCTAGGTCGGCAGAGTGGACACCTGACGCCAAAGTGGCAGAGTATGTGGTGGGAAAATCCATCAACCCCTTGAAAGGGAGGTCAGGAATAGGATGAGGGGAGAATGCCCCAGGCCCTCACTGAAGGGGAAGGTGGCACACACGCCTGAAATTGATGAGAAACTATGTACCTTTTTCTCCAAGTATATGAGGGATCCCAAGAAAGGAATTGATAGGTCTTGGACGTGGTAGGGCCCTTGACCCAAATTATTCAATTGACGGAGCGTTCCAAAGAGTCAGGATCCCCTTTGTCCACGGATATTGTGGCTGGTTGGGCGCACTACCCTAAACCCTAAAACACTACCCCCTCCACTACCCAAACACCACTGCACTACCCTAAACCCTAAAACACTACCCCCAGCACGACACCCTACACTACCCAAACATAACTGCACTACCCTAAACCCTAAAACACTACCACCAGCACGACTCCCTACACTACCCAAACACCACTGCACTACCCTAAACCCTAAAACACTACCCCCACCACGACTCCCTACACTACCCAAACACCACTGCACTACACTAAACCCTAAAAATACCCCCAGCATGACCTCCCACACTACACAAACACCACTGCACTACCCTAAACCCTAAAACACTACCCCCAGCACGACCCCCTATACTACCCAAACACCACTGCACTACCCTAAACCCTAAAACACTAACCCCAGCATGACCCCCTACACTACCCAAACACCACTGCACTACCCTATACCCTAAAACACGACCCCCTACACTACACAAACATGACTGCACTACCCTAAACCCTAAAACACTTCCCACAGCATGACCCCCTTCACTACACAAACACCACTGCACTACCCTAAACCCTAAAACACTACCCCAGCACTACCCCCTACACTACCCAAACACCACTGCACTACCCTAAACCCTAAAACACTACCCCCAGCACGACTCCCTACACTACCCAAACACCACTGCACTACCCTAAACCCTAAATCTGCCCCCAGCACGACCCCCTACTCTACCCAAACACCACTGCACTACCCTAAACCATAAAACACTACCCCCAGCATGACCCCCTACACTACACAAACACCACTGCACTACCCTAAACCCTAAAACACTACCACCAGCATGACCCCCTACACTACTCAAACACCACTTCACTACCCTAAACCCTAAAACACTACCCCAGCACTACCCCCTACACTACCCATACACCACTGCACTACCCTAAACCCTAAAACACTACCCCAGCACGACCCCCTACACTACTGCACTATCCTAAACCCTAAAACACTACCCCCAGCACGACCCCCTACCCTACCCAAACACCACTGCACTAACCTAAACCCTAAAACACTACCCCCAGCACGACCCCCTACACCACCCAAACACCACTGCACTACCCTAAACCCTAGAAAAGAAACACCCACCCCATGCCCAATCCCCTTACCTCTCACTCCTCATGGTTCCTCTCTCCTCGTGGTTCCTGCTTCACGTCATCTCTGAGGGGCGGTGCACATCGTTGTGAGGAAACGGAACAGCCTCTGTTTCCTTACAATGACAAGGATCGTCTACATGTTTTTTAGAATGCATGGTCATTTACCATACATACCTTTACAACAAAATTTGTTGTAAAGGCATGCGTGGTAAATGACTATGCGTTCTAAAAAAATGCATAGTAATGACTTCGTGATGTACAACGCATGCGTGGTAATGCATGCGTTGTAATGGTATCGCAAAGTAAAAAAGTCGTTGTAACGGCTGTTTACCGATCGAAGCTGGCCCCTGTTCTTCAGTGAGACGTTTATTTGATTAATTAGGAGGAAGGAATGTCGTTTTTTTACCGAAAAGTGCATTCCCGGCTGTTGTATTGTGAAAGTGTCCGCGTGGCCTGGTTTCACTTCCGGTGAGAGAGTGGAAGAGTCTGTTTGGATCTAAAGGAGTTCTGTTGTTGGACGGGGCCGGCGCGACATGTCATCAGAAAACATAGCTAATGGAAAGCGTCCTCCCTGAAGTGTGGAGCAGTGCCATGAGAGGTCAACGAGTGTGCGTCCCACCGCAGTATGACCGTACCGCGTGACCCATGTGCCACCTCCAGGGTACGGGAGGCAGAAGCGGCATCGCAGGTCCTCTTGAAGACCGTTGTAGCACTAGTTCTACATTTTGGTACTAGGGCATTTTAACTTCGTTGTTCCTGCCTGATACAAAGAGAAGATCCTGTGTTATTCAGTGCCCTCGTTACCTTTTTTGTGGGTTGTGGTGCTTGTCACTTCGCTGCCCCGCCGGTGCACACGACTGGGCACCCCACCTCATGTGCCATCTGCAGGGCCTCTGCCCTCGGATCACTGGTTTCGGTTTCTGGAGTGGCAACATAAACAGTTGCTCCCAAAGGACTAGCCTGAACACTTAGGTGAATATCCCTGCACCAGCATTCCACAGAAATTCTTTCCTAGCTCTCCCACGTCAACGAGCACGGCTCCGCTCGCGACACCGTATGACGTCATCGGAGCCATAAGAGGACCTCGTCGGCGTGCTGACGTCAGTTCCACCCCTTTTTTCCATGCCACCGAGGCAAACAGGGGACCGAGACATTTTCACATGTATACATAGTATAATAAATATATATATTCACTGAAAAAACCATAGGTTTCAGGCACGTTATAGTTAGAAATTAGCATTTAAAAAACCTTAGAAATTCACTGAAAAAACCATAGGTTTCAGGCACGTTATAGTTAGAAATTAGCATTTAAAAAACCTTAGAAATTCACTGAAAAAACCATAGGTTTCAGGGGCGTTATAGTTAGTTGGACATTTCACTCGTACAAAACCATAGAAATTCCCCGTTATAGTTAGTTCAGCTAACTATAACTCGCGCGCCCGCAATGCACTGCTGATGACGTCACATATTACATCACTCATGACATGGTCAGTGACATCACTCATGACATCACTGATGACATCTCAAATGACATCACTGATGACATCACTGATGACATCATCCAGTGAATGTGTGTTTTTCTGAAAATTAAATATGTTTTATATACGTATATCTCAAGGTCGATGGAAGAATAAATGGGTATATAAGTGTCTAAAGGATGATTTTTTTTGTAAAATTGATTGTATAACTGACTAAGTGTATCTTAGTGAATACATGGGTTAGTGAGTAATGTTTAAATATGAAAATATCTGTATCAGTCTCTCACTTTGTGTATAAGTGGCTGCATGGGTTGGTGAGTAGCTACATGAGTGTCTATATGGGTTATTAGTTGGTTTTTGAGTATCAGTATGAGTGTCTGAGTGTCTGTATGGTTCGGTGGGGGTATTACTTAGTGCATAGATGCATGAATGAGTGACTCACTCTTTGTATGTGTTGAAGACAGCATGTGTGCAGGACTGTATAGGTGGATGAGTATGTGTATGGGTGTGTTAGTGAGTGAATGACTGTCTCAATAGTGTCTTTATGAGTAACTACATGTTTTAAACTACTATATGTGAGTATTGGTGTATATAAGTGAGTATATGTGAGAGTGAGAGATTGGAAGAGTTCCTGTACAAATAAGTCGGTGTTTCTATAAGTGATTGTTTAAGAGAGTAAGTATGTGTAAGTTTCTGTAGAAGTAAGTGTGGTAGTGTGTGTATAACTGTATATGCAAGTAAATGGATGTTTGATACTTTGTTTGCATGTGTGACTATGTGTGAGTAACTCTATGGATGAGTGGCGGTGTGTAACAGGATGTATAGGTGTATGAGTACATATGATGAGTGAGTACATGTATGAGTGACTGTATAGGGACTGTTGGTGAATGAGTGGATGTGTGTGTAGATCTTGGAATTACTGAATAGGTGTGTTGTAACTGGTATTGGTATGTCCATTGTTTTGAAAATGTTAGTTTGTATTTTTGAGTGTGTGTATCAAAGGTTATATTAGGGTGAGAGGAGGTCTGCCACTCTATCACAAGGATGATGTCATCAGTGATGTCATCAGTGATGTCATTTGAGATGTCATCAGTGATGTCATCAGTGATGTCACTGACCATGTCATGAGTGATGTAATATGTGACGTCATCAGCAGTGCATTGCGGGTGCTGCGAGTTATAGTTAGCTGAACTAACTATAACGGAGGAATTTCTATGGTTTTGTACGAGTGAAATGTCCAACTATCTATAACGCCCTGAAACCTATGGTTTTTTCAGTGAATATATAAATGCATACTTAAACATATATAATAAAAAACTATTTTTAGAAAATATTAATTCTAGTCCGTATTTTAATTTTCTAATGTTTTTTAAACATACCAATATACTAACTATATACATATATATATGTCGCAGTTCATTTGTTTAATTTATTATTTATTTTTATGTGTATGTAAAAGAGAAAAATAAATTAAACAAATGAATTGCGACAAAAGGTTTAATATTTCTAATTTAATTATACATAAAAAGTAAATAACAGATAAAAATAAGTCTTACTAAAAAATGTGTACCAAATAACATAAATATATATATATATATATATACAAACAAAGATCCCTGCAATCCTCGCAGGAAAAAGCAAGCCACTCCGGTTTCAAGGTGAAGGTGTTACGGGTTTATTCTTGGCAACAACAGACGCGTTTCGATCTCCAACGAGATCTTGGTCACATTATATATATATATAATACAAAAACACATAATAATAATATCTATTTAGATCATAGTAAAATAAATATTAAACTCTAACAA
The DNA here is from genome assembly GCA_963921515.1 of Calotriton arnoldi. Taxonomy (NCBI): domain Eukaryota; kingdom Metazoa; phylum Chordata; class Amphibia; order Caudata; family Salamandridae; genus Calotriton; species Calotriton arnoldi. The sequence goes on along the minus strand of CAWUFW010019762.1, from coordinate 62,567 downwards.
TAAAAAATATACTATTCACACTACTGTATGTGTAACAGTTGGGAAAGCATTGGACACCAAAGGGGTAATATTTACTATTCCCACTCCAATGTGTGCAACAGTAGGAAAAGCGTTAGACACCAGGGGGGTACATTTACTATTGCCACTCCAGTCTGTGCAACAGTAGGGAAAGTGTTAGAGTCAGGAGGGGTAACATTTACTATTCCCACTCCATTTACTGCTACATTACAGCGAGAGTATTTCACTTCAAACAACTAACATATTTTAACAACTCTATTAAATACCCAAAAATATAAAATTCGATATTTTAACAAAAAATAACATAAATATTACAATTCGTAATAATCAATTAAAACAAATATTATTAATATAAATAAATACCACACTATATTCCCACAAACATAACAGTCAACAATTAAAATGTAAGGGAAAGTATAACACAATTAACTTATTAAAAAATAACAAAACAATTTTTTGAAACATTTACAAATATTTTTTAATTTTTGATTACTTAAATAACTTCCCACCCTTTTCTTCTACAAAGTAAACCACACGCACCTAAAATATAACTTAACAAATATGCTAATTTCACAATAAACATAATTATCAATTTGATAATTAATTATATAGTAATAATCATCTATCAATAAATTAATTCTTATTTAACTTCCCACCCTGTAACCCAAAAAACAGAACAACCCACACCTAAAACATATATTACAAATTATAATTATTATTGATTATACATAATTATTTACCAATTAAATAATTAATAGTAAATAAGCAATAACTAATTAATTATAATGATTTAACTTCCCACCCTATACCCCTAAAACCCAACAACCCACACCTGAAATATAATTTAAAAAATATCTTAATTACAAAATTTACATAAAGAATTATCAATTAAATAATTACAATTAATTATTAATTAATTACAATTAATTCACTTTCCACCCTGTACCCCTACAAACCTCACAGCCCGCACCTAAAACATAACTTAAAAAATAAATTAATTACACAATTTACATAATTAATTATCAATTACAAAATTAATAATAATTACAAATTAATTATGAGTTCATGATAAATAAATAACTTGCTTCCCACCCTGTACCCCTACAAACCCCACAAACTGCACCTAAAACATAATTAAAAAATGTATTAATTACATAATTTGCATGATTAATTATCAATTAATTATAATTAATTTACTTCCCACCCTGTGCCCCTACAAAGCCCACAGCCCACACCTAAAACATAACTTTAAAGAAATTAATTACGGAATTTACATAATTATTTATCAATAAAATAATTAATGATAATAAAAATTAATTCATTAATTATAATTAATTTACTTCCCACCCTGTACCCCTACCAACCACACAACCCGCTACAACACAAAAAATTACAATAAAACATTTAATTACATTTAAAAGGAACTCAAAATTTACAAACTATATTAAAAAACATTAACAATAATTATACAAACAATTTACAACATATACAATTAATACATGTACTAAAATACATAAAGGTAATTAAAAAAAGATATTATTAACAACAATTTTTTTTTGTAAATGATATTAACAACATAGATATTTTTAACAACGATATTAAGAACATAGGGCCTGATTACGATGCTGGTCAGAAAAGCCGTCTGACTGGCGTGCTAGCGAGAAAAATCAGACCGCCGGGGCGGGGGACTATCAAATGGCCCCATTACGATACATGCCCTGGAAAACTCCAACTGCGGCAGTTGGAAAGACATCAGTTTCGACCAATGAGGTCAGAAAGCTTTCAGCTCCGACCGATGCGGTCAGAAAGCCAGTGATTTGATATACGGCAGAAGTGGTGGGGTCCGCAGCAGCGTCGGATTTCGAAGTAATGGAGCAGGTAGAGCAGCGGCAGGACTTGTAAGGCAGGATCCATGACGTCCCAGGATGTGGAGAGGTGCGTGGAGTTGACTTTGTGGCGTTTCTCCCTCTGTTTCTGCCAACTCTGATGAGCTAGTTTAACCTCCTCAGTCTGATGGTCTGATAGGCGCATTGTAATAGGGTGGGCGGTCGGAGCAACTTTCCGCCCAGCTGCCTGTCTCCATTGGCCCCTTCTGACACCGGTGCGTTCGTACTTTCCTGTCGGAGTCAGAAGGACCGCATCGGTAGGAAAACTGCCAATCAGTGCCATTGTAATATGGCGGTCGGGAGGACCGCTTCAGATGTGACCGCATCGGTCTTTTATGACTCCGACAGGACCGCGTAGGTCCTTCCGACCGCCATTGTAATCAGGCCCCTAGATATTTTCGCAAACGATATTAACAACATAGATATTTTAGTCATCGATATTACTTACTTTAGAAAACTGATATTCTTGTCAACGATATTCCTGCATCACGATATTTGTGGATCACGATATTAAAAGCTGGATATTTCTGCATCTCAATGTTTTTTACTCAATATTTTGTCCAAATACCGTCACAGGGAAAGGGCTGCACTGCGCTGTATTTATCCAATACTGTGCATTTCTCTCCTTTCCCCTTGCGTTGCATCCATGGTGTAAGGGTGCCTGTGTTGTAGTCAGGACTGTTTGTGTGCAGGGCACCTCTTTTTATGTGTGCTGCAGAATGGAAAAAACATGGAGAAATTAAGATATTTCTCCTTGTTACGCTTCTTTTGGGGAGGCGTATTTATTTGTGCATTCACAGGTTTACAAGTCCTTGTAAATCTGGGAATGCATCGAAGACCATGGGAGTTGCGTGGGAACACCCACTAGAACACTCATGGAATGCCTCCTTTGCGCGGAGTAAGGTAACGCAGCAATTGTCGTGGCAGAGTCCCTCAATGGGTAATTGCAGTATGGAGGTCCCACTATGACTGTGGGGCCTCCGCCATGAGTGCAAAGGGCCTTTGTGAATCAGGCCCTATAAAAATATTCTAGTCATTGAGGTTTTCCACGACTCACAGAACAGTCTTCTCCAGAGAGTAGTTTGTGAGCTACTGGCAGCTCTCGAGTTACTTTTAAGTAGCTCTCCTTTGTGCAGTCCAGCCGTCTAAGGGGCCGATTCTGATGCGGGTTGGAAAAGCTTCCCGACCGAATCGGTTGGGAAATGGTGTCCGACCCACTCGGATCGGGAAAGTCCGACCGGCGGAGTAGGATGCATCTGGATGCTTCCAGATACGATTTGGTTGAACTCCCATTGACTTCAATGGGAACATTTGTTCCTAACCGCATCAGAATTGGGCCCTCGGTCGGGAAGACACGTTCCCGATCCAATTTGGAAGGAGCAAATGCCGTTAGGAGGCCTTCCTAACCGCATCAGAATCAGGCCCTCGGTCGGGAAGCTTTTCCAACCCGCATCAGAATCGGGCCCTAAGTTGGAAGCTTTTGCTTGGTTGAATTAATACATATATACCCAACTTGAGAGTGTGCATTCAAGATGAAAAAGTGTGCATTTTCAGAACTTGTAAGCTGATGTTTGGAGAAAAACAATTGAATTCCTAAAATGTATTTAAATCTGATATTTGAGTGATAAATCATGTGGTGTTGGGGAGACTTATTACTAATTTTAATACCTTGGTGGCAGGGGCATAGCATGCATAGTTGTTATGTATTACTCATGTGCTCATTTGAAATTGACAAAGTCTTTTTTACACTACTGCTTGCAATCCTACCCGGTGCGCTAAGCTGATCGCTGGAAGTAATATTTCTTTTGGTGGCCACTGATGTAATCTTGTCTGCTGTGGTCACTGTTACCACACTAATGATATCAGTAGCTTTCAATGTTTTTCTTTGAACATAAGTAGCTCTTATTACATAAATGGTTGGAGACCCCTGGTTTAGAAACACAAGACTGAACTCCAGTGGCCTTTATGAGAGAATGGAACTCAGATGTCACTTGCAGTATCTTTGTAATGTACTAAATTGTCTTACTTTATCCTAAGTAATGTATTGGGATGCTGACAAGTGGGCCTTTTTTAGAGGCTTCAATAGATGTCTTGGCCAGCTCTGCTTTGTGCAACCTCTCAATTCACTGACAAACCACTTTGCTGATTAGACAGGCTCCCTCATCCCATGAGGAAGTCACAGAGGAGGAAGGAGATGCTCCTCCCATTAACAGCGGTACTTGTACATGTGTTAGGACATCACTACTCACTTGTGTATGTATGTATAAATGCATTGTTTGATTAATTAAAATTATTACACTCACTTTATACATCATATAATATAAAAAATAGAGATATCATATCAAATGCCTTAGACTAAAATATGGTACATTACTGATATGCACGTACATCTAACATTAATATAGACATGCAGTAAATCTTTTCCAGAGGATAGACCCAAGCAGTAACTGAGTAATAAAAAGGAAATCTCTCAAAAATACAGGGTGCCAATTAATAAACAAATAAATTGAACATTGCCTTGACAACGAGAATATTACAGATATGTATATAGTTGAGCAAATTTGCTACGAGTATTTAAAAAAATTAATGTTCTAAGGAGAGGGACAAGAGGTCTAAATCCACTAACTTGCAGACAGTACATTTCATAACACCAAGTCATATGCAAAGCTTTCAAAAAACATGCAAATGTGCTAAAGTGGATATTGAGCAGTAGATTATTGCTCATTACTTGAGTGGCGGAAAATTAATCCATCATAAGAAAAAATTGCCAATGGAAGTATAACCAAATAATCACTACCCATAGTTTCATCCTTGTAATACAGTAGCAAAATAAATGTCAAATGCACATTGTGCATTTATGTAAGCAAATATTTTCATCATTGCCTAACCACTGGATCATAACAGATGACTTTTCCTAAAACTAGGTTGTCTCACGAGGCCAGAAGACTCTCCGTCTGTTAGCTTCTGACCAACTGCTATTTAGCATTAGGGCATGCGAAAAAGATTCACAGAACATATGCAAAACATGTTAAAGTGCTTACCATTAATTCATTCACTTTGCACTTATGCATTCAGGTCAGACAGTCCGTTAAACTGGTAAACAGCTGCATTTTCAATAAAAGAAATGTTAAAATTAAGACCGACAGTTTATTTTCCATCTTAGACAAAAATTAAACAAACCGGCTGAGAAGTGGAATTGTTTTGCTAAATAAACATAAAATAAGTGCTTTGCTGCATGTTATCACCCCTGCTTTTAAAAATAATGGTTTTAGTAAGATTTGGCAGGCATTTAATAGTCTAGGACAGACACACACTATACACAATAGTGTTTCCTGTGGATAGCTACAGAGCCAGCTATTACTAGTGGACCATAGATGTATCGATTTTGGAGTCCCATCTTTAGTTGGATAAAAACCAACGCCCTCATTATGATGTCGGTCAGACCACAACCGATGGCCAGTCGGTTGCGGTCCGAACGACATCTAGTGCTGCGGTCCGACAGCCGCATTAGGATACATGGCGGTCAGAGGCAGCATGCGGAGGGACCGGCAGACGATTTCGAAGGGCTCAAGGAAGCCGTCCAACCGTTAGTAGGAAAGTAATACCATACTATGGGGTGGTGCCTCCTTAGGCATCACCGTAGGGATTACATTTTCCCTTTCAGGCAGTCTTTCAATGGCGGTCCGACCACCATTGAAAGGCTGTGGGAAACGGACTTTCGGGGCCCTAGCAGGGCCCGTCCCTCCACGGTCTCGGCTATGTGGCCTGGGGGGCACTTGTGGTGCCCCCCCAAACATCCATGCCATGCGTGCCAGGCACCACATGTTGCTTGGCACACAGCGCATGGATGTTTGCAAACATCCATTTTTCCAATGATGTTTGTGCTGTGGCCCTTTTCCGGCTGCTGCACAAGCCGCAATGCAAAAAAGGATGTTTCCGACTGCCTCATGGGCGGTTGCATCCAAATTTGTCGGATGGAAAGGCCGACTACTAGTCAGTCGGTTTCCATTCAGACACGATGCCGGTCAGACGCTCATCTGACCGGCATCGTAATCAGGGCCCAAGTCTTAACTTCAAAAATAAATCTTGCATACATGAGGAGAAGTGCACAGTCAAATAAGTCTGAATGCTCAAAGTTTCGTAAGAGTTTATGGCTGTCCAGGCATGCTTTTTGACTGTAATTGCACCTTTATCTAAATAGAATAAAAGGAGTTATGTTCATTAATTCAAAAGATGCTTAAGGCATACTGCGTTCATCTGTGTAGGCTTTTGAGCAGTGGCGGCTTGCCGAGGGAATGGTGTGGGGCGGTGGGGTGGGGCGGGGGGAGGGGCAGGGTGGGGAGGTAGTGAACTCGGACATACGACGGACAGAACTCAGAGGGAGTTCTGTCCGTCGTAAGTCCGAGTCCACTACCCCCTCACCCTGCCCCTCCCCCGCCCCACCGCCCCACACCACTCCCTCGGCGAGCCACCACTGCTTTTGAGTCTGTAATCCAAAGGTTTGAAGAGACTCTGATATGTAAGCCTGCCATGTGCTGGTGTGGGCAGAGTTGTTGATTCCCTGCCAGCACATATTTGCAAGGGAGCCAGGTTCAGATTTAAACAAAGAATGCCGACTTTTAAAAAAAGCTGTCTGTTGCACTAAAGAATGCCTTCGGGGCGAAACTCAAATCGAATTTGGGCCTGGCCAATAGTCATTGGGATCTTAAAAACAGATTTCACAGCCTTAATTTGCAGCAGGGCTAATATTTTGGCATCTTCCCCATGAAAGATAACTGAGCCATAAGTTAAAGCTGGAATTCGTTTAGTTGACATTATTTTCACAAAGTGATCATAGGATGGACACATCCAATTTGTCTCGAAGAGGCTTAAATGGAAAGATGTTAGTAGCAGCTTTGGCTCTTAGTAGGTTAAAATGGCCTCTGAAAAAGATCTTATTGTCAAACAGAATGCCAAGGTACTTGTAGCTTTTGACTAATTCAATTGGTTTCCCTCTTGAGTACTAGGACCGTGATCTGACTGGTGATGCTCCGATTGACATAATTTTACTTTTTTTGATGTCAAGCTCAAGGTGGTAGAGCAATATGTATTTATCAAGGGAATTGATTAGATGCAGCAAACCTATGGGTTTATGACTAAGTAGAATATTATCATCAGCATATCACAGGTATTTTAAAGCTTAGGAGAATGTGAATTTATTTTTTCCAAATGCTGATTAAGATCCACCATAAAGAGATTAAATAAACAAGGAGCAAGTACGCACCCCTGTTTTTAACCCTTCCATGTTTCAATTCTCTGGGTAAGACATGTTCTATCCCCCATCTTAACCTGGACACAGGTGTCCTTATAAAAGCATATAATGAGGTCTAACAATTTCGGTGGCATGCCCCATGCAGCTACCTTTTGCCATAGCAGGGCCCAAGGGACTGTTTCGACGATGCTTTTAGATCAATAAAAAAGATATAACGTTTTTGCTTCTTAATATGGCTCAGCCAGCAGCATGAGGGCAAACAAACTGGTAGATGTTGACTGACCCTTAGGAATTCCAGACTGATTAATTGAAATAAGATGCACTGCAGCTAACCATTCTTCTAGCTCCTCCAATAGTCAAGAGGCAAAGGGGTCGATTCCGATTCGGGCCGGAAAAAGCACCGACCGACTCGGATCCGGAAAAAATACCGACCGACACGTACCCGTGGCGCCCGACACGCCAAGTACGATGCAAGGCGCGAAAAATCCGACCGACACGTAAGGAAACCAAGTCGACCGACCAAGCCGCACGGAAAACAGCAATCCGGCCGGAAAAACGCGAATCCAACCGACCGACACGCACCCGGAACAAATCCGACCGAAACGTACACGCTAACTCCAAACCGCCAAGTACGATGCAAGGCGCGAAATCCACGAGCGAGTCGGACGGAGGACAAGCCGTACGACCGACACGCATACAAAACCGAGCCGAAGCAACACAATACACCGCGACCGACGCGTACGCAGCATAGAAAACTGCACAAACACAGCGTGAACGAAACGGAGAACACCGTACGAGACCAATGCAGGGTCCGACTCGGTCACAAGAACGTTTCCAACATACACAAACAGCACAAAGGAAAAATCACCACAAAAAGGCCAAACAAGCAATTACCAAGCCAATAAATACTGGGGGGTGGGGACAGAGAACAAAGACACACCCACAACTCCACCTATATAAAGGACACAAATCACTACCATGAGCTTTTGCAAATGCCATTCCACTGCCAGCACCCAAGAGAAAGCAACCACACACCCACAGCTCATCCCTCACACAAGCCACACACCATCAGCACACCAACAAATACCTACCTCACATACACCCAGCAAAACACACACTCACACACCCTCACCTGCACACCAACACACACATCACCCACCATCACCACCCATCACCATGCTCCCCAAGAAGAATCCCAAGTTCCTAGATAGTGAATTGGAAGTCATGGTAGACGAGATCCTCAGGGTGGAGCCACAGCTGTTTGGCACACTGGTCCAACAGACCCCCATGTCGCAGAAAACCAAGATGTGGGAGAGGATCATCAACAGGGTGAACGCACAATCACCATGTCGGCGCACAAAGACCGACATCCAGAACAGGTGGTATGACGTGCGCAGGAGGGTACGGGACATGCTGAAGAAAGACTACATCAACAGCCAATACACCGGCAGTGGCCCTCCTGCCAAGCCAATATACCTCAGGCCCTGGGAGGAGAAGGTGCGGGCCATCCTTCCGCCAGTGAGCGTATATGGACTAGAGGACATCCCAGAGCCTGGTGAGTACACAACAAATGTACACAATATACTGCCACAAAACACACACATCACTGTCAAGGGGAGAGTCAAACCATGCACTCATAGCAATTACACAGCAACTAGAACAGAATCATCCCAAAATGTGTATGTCAGTCAGATAAACACAACACATGCCATCAAAAAAGTCACATCCAACTGTGCCAACACATGTACAAACACAACCACAACTACAGCTAGGCAGTGGCACAAATAGAACTAACAAACACATCCACACATGTAGCCACCACAACAACACCAACACACAGTGAAGACCACTCAAAGGAAGGAATTCTGTGTATGCTGGCCAAGTCAGTGTAGCCAATAGCATCATGGGAGTCGCAGTCACACATATTGCCCCCCCACAACTGTCCCATCAACACCACCATGAACCATGCGCACATCACAGGGAGTGGAGAAGGACTCACAAGATGGCTGACACTGGCTACTGCTGTGGGAAGCACAAGGCCCTGCTGGCAACTGTGCACCAACAAACAGCAGGACACCACTGACTGACATCCTGAGAGACAACTTACACTCCCTGCAATGCAAGCACGTTCCATGGTGGGAAATCTGGCTAGCTGGGTGGGAAGGGGACTTGCAGCACTGACCATAGTCACAAGCACCGCCCCTCACACACCCCCAACACAAACTCCACAGAACCCACCTGGTAGAATGCAATGCCCCCCATCCTAACACAAGATCCCACAAAGAACCACCACCCTGGGTTATGTTGTGTGAAGCACAGGGACACTCTTGGGACTCTTAGCCAAACAACTGCCAGGACAACACTCCCAGCCATCCTGTCAGCACAGCCAGCCCACCACACAGGGAAGCAGATTCAAAGGAAGGAAGCATGGGCATGCTGGGAAGGGGGTGGAGGCAATAGCATGATGGGAGTCGTAGTCACTGATATTGGTCACCCCCACAACTGTCCCATCAATACCACCATGAACCATGCTCACATCACAGGGAGTGGAGAAGGACTCACAAGATGGCTGACACTGGCTACTGCTGTGGGGAGCACAAGGCCCTGCTGGCAACTGTGCACCAACAAACAGCAGGACACCACTGACTGACATCCTGAGAGACAACTTCCACTCCCTGCAATGCAAGCACGTTCCATGGTGGGATATCTGGCTAGCTGGGTGGGAAGGGGGACTTGCAGCACTGACCATAGTCACAAGCACCTCCCCTCACACACACCCCAACACAAACTCCACAGAACCCACCTGGTAGAATGCAATGCCCCCATCCTAACACAAGATCCCACAAAGCACCACCACCCTGGGTTATGTTGTGTGAAGCACAGGGACACTCTTGGGACTCTTAGCCAAACAACTGCCAGGACAACACTCCCAGCCATCCTGTCAGCACAGCCAGCCCACCCCACAGGGAAGCAGAGTCAAAAGGAAGGAAGCATGGGCAAGCTGGGAAGGGGGAGGAGGCAATAGCATGATGGGAGTCGTAGTCACAGCTCTACATCCCCCACCACATGGCCCAGCAAGCTCACACTCACGCATGCACATCCCACAGAGAGTGGAAAGGCCCATCAAAGATGTCTGACACTGTTGCTGTGTCGTGGGGAGCACAAGGGCATGCTGGGTACTGCACACCAACCAACAGCAGGACACCACTGTCAGCCATCTTGCCATTGCTCTCACACCCACACACACTGAACTCCACACAAAAGCAAGTAAGTATGGGAATGCTGGGAAGTGGGGTGGAGGCAATGGCATGATGGGAGTCGTAGTCACAGACATTGCTCAGCCTCACAACTGGCCCATCAACACCACCCTGAACCATGCTCACATCACAGGGAGTGGAGAAGGACTCACAAGATGGCTGACACTGGCTACTGCTGTGGGGAGCACAAGGCCCTGCTGCCAACTGTGCACCAACAAACAGCAGGACACCACTGACTGACATCCTGAGAGACAACTTCCACTCCCTGCAATGCAAGCACGTTCCATGGTGGGATATCTGGCTGGCTGGGTGGGAAGGGGGACTTGCAGCACTGACTATAGTCACCAGCACCTCCCTCACACCCCCCAACACAAACTCCACAGTACCCACCTGGTAGAATGCAATGCCCTCCATCCTAACACAAGATCCCACAAAGCACCACCACCCTGGGTTATTTTGTGTGAAGCACAGGGACACTCTTGGGACTCTTAGCCAAACAACTGCCAGGACAACACTCCCAGCCATCATGTCAGCACAGCCAGCCCACCCCACAGGGAAGCAGAGTCAAAAGGAAGGAAGCATGGGCATGCTGGGAAGGGGGGTGGAGGCAATAGCATGATGGGAGTCGTAGTCACAGACATTGCTCAGCCTCACAACTGGCCCATCAACACCACCCTGAACCATGCTCACATCACAGGGAGTGGAGAAGGACTCACAAGATGGCTGACACTGGCTACTGCTGTGGGGAGCACAAGGCCCTGCTGCCAACTGTGCACCAACAAACAGCAGGACACCACTGACTGACATCCTGAGAGACAACTTACACTCCCTGCAATGCAAGCACGTTCCATGGTGGGATATCTGGCTGGCTGGGTGGGAAGGGGGACTTGCAGCACTGACTATAGTCACCAGCACCTCCCCTCACACCCCCCCAACACAAACTCCACAGTACCCACCTGGTAGAATGCAATGCCCTCCATCCTAACACAAGATCCCACAAAGCACCACCACCCTGGGTTATGTTGTGTGAAGCACAGGGACACTCTTGGGACTCTTAGCCAAACAACTGCCAGGACAACACTCCCAGCCATCCTGTCAGCACAGCCAGCCCACCCCACAGGGAAGCAGAGTCAAAAGGAAGGAAGCATGGGCATGCTGGGAAGGGGGTGGAGGCAATAGCATGATGGGAGTCGTAGTCACAGACATTGCTCAGCCTCACAACTGGCCCATCAACACCACCCTGAACCATGCTCACATCACAGGGAGTGGAGAAGGACTCACAAGATGGCTAACACTGGCTACTGCTGTGGGGAGCACAAGGCCCTGCTGCCAACTGTGCACCAACAAACAGCAGGACACCACTGACTGACATCCTGAGAGACAACTTACACTCCCTGCAATGCAAGCACGTTCCATGGTGGGATATCTGGCTGGCTGGGTGGGAAGGGGGACTTGCAGCACTGACTATAGTCACCAGCACCTCCCCTCACACCCCCCAACACAAACTCCACAGTACCCACCTGGTAGAATGCAATGCCCTCCATCCTAACACAAGATCCCACAAAGCACCACCACCCTGGGTTATGTTGTGTGAAGCACAGGGACACTCTTGGGACTCTTAGCCAAACAACTGCCAGGACAACACTCCCAGCCATCATGTCAGCACAGCCAGCCCACCCCACAGGGAAGCAGAGTCAAAAGGAAGGAAGCATGGGCATGCTGGGAAGGGGGTGGAGGCAATAGCATGATGGGAGTCGTAGTCACAGACATTGCTCAGCCTCACAACTGGCCCATCAACACCACTCTGAACCATGCTCACATCACAGGGAGTGGAGAAGGACTCACAAGATGGCTGACACTGGCTACTGCTGTGGGGAGCACAAGGCCCTGCTGCCAACTGTGCACCAACAAACAGCAGGACACCACTGACTGACATCCTGAGAGACAACTTACACTCCCTGCAATGCAAGCACGTTCCATGGTGGGATATCTGGCTGGCTGGGTGGGAAGGGGGACTTGCAGCACTGACTATAGTCACCAGCACCTCCCCTCACACCCCCCAACACAAACTCCACAGTACCCACCTGGTAGAATGCAATGCCCTCCATCCTAACACAAGATCCCACAAAGCACCACCACCCTGGGTTATGTTGTGTGAAGCACAGGGACACTCTTGGGACTCTTAGCCAAACAACTGCCAGGACAACACTCCCAGCCATCCTGTCAGCACAGCCAGCCCACCCCACAGGGAAGCAGAGTCAAAAGGAAGGAAGCATGGGCATGCTGGGAAGGGGGTGGAGGCAATAGCATGATGGGAGTCGTAGTCACAGACATTGCTCAGCCTCACAACTGGCCCATCAACACCACTCCTGAACCATGCTCACATCACAGGGAGTGGAGAAGGACTCACAAGATGGCTGACACTGGCTACTGCTGTGGGGAGCACAAGGCCCTGCTGCCAACTGTGCACCAACAAAGAGCAGGACACCACTGACTGACATCCTGAGAGACAACTTACACTCCCTGCAATGCAAGCACGTTCCATGGTGGGATATCTGGCTGGCTGGGTGGGAAGGGGGACTTGCAGCACTGACTATAGTCACCAGCACCTCCCCTCACACCCCCCAACACAAACTCCACAGTACCCACCTGGTAGAATGCAATGCCCTCCATCCTAACACAAGATCCCACAAAGCACCACCACCCTGGGTTATGTTGTGTGAAGCACAGGGACACTCTTGGGACTCTTAGCCAAACAACTGCCAGGACAACACTCCCAGCCATCCTGTCAGCACAGCCAGCCCACCCCACAGGGAAGCAGAGTCAAAGGAAGGAAGCATGGGCATGCTGGGAAGGGGGTGGAGGCAATAGCATGATGGGAGTCGTAGTCACAGACATTGCTCAGCCTCACAACTGGCCCATCAACACCACCCTGAACCATGCTCACATCACAGGGAGTGGAGAAGGACTCACAAGATGGCTGACACTGGCTACTGCTGTGGGGAGCACAAGGCCCTGCTGCCAACTGTGCACCAACAAACAGCAGGACACCACTGACTGACATCCTGAGAGACAACTTACACTCCCTGCAATGCAAGCACGTTCCATGGTGGGATATCTGGCTGGCTGGGTGGGAAGGGGGACTTGCAGCACTGACTATAGTCACCAGCACCTCCCCTCACACCCCCCAACACAAACTCCACAGTACCCACCTGGTAGAATGCAATGCCCTCCATCCTAACACAAGATCCCACAAAGCACCACCACCCTGGGTTATGTTGTGTGAAGCACAGGGACACTCTTGGGACTCTTAGCCAAACAACTGCCAGGACAACACTCCCAGCCATCCTGTCAGCACAGCCAGCCCACCCCACAGGGAAGCAGAGTCAAAAGGAAGGAAGCATGGGCATGCTGGGAAGGGGGTGGAGGCAATAGCATGATGGGAGTCGTAGTCACAGACATTGCTCAGCCTCACAACTGGCCCATCAACACCACCCTGAACCATGCTCACATCACAGGGAGTGGAGAAGGACTCACAAGATGGCTGACACTGGCTACTGCTGTGGGAGCACAAGGCCCTGCTGCCAACTGTGCACCAACAAACAGCAGGACACCACTGACTGACATCCTGAGAGACAACTTACACTCCCTGCAATGCAAGCACGTTCCATGGTGGGATAACTGACTGGCTGGGTGGGTGGGAAGGAGGTCCGGCTGTCAACCAAACACAAGCAATGCAGACCATGTTCACACCCCAGAAAATACATAGAAATGCCCAAATAATGCAGGACAATGTGCCACACCAATATCAACCCCTGACTGTGACGACTTAGGACAATGCAATGTACAGGCCCGCACCCAGAGGCACAGTCACAACTGTCATGTGTGTCAACCATTGATGCCTGCAGAAACATGACATACATTGTTTGTGTCTCCCAAAAACAGGTGATGATGGGGACACAGCAGCAGACGCTGAGGTGTCCCAGTCCCAGGCTCAAGAGGATGCCGAGCTCACTGGCGTCGTACAGCCTCTGTCCTCCTCGGACGATGAAGAACAACCTGGCACATCCGGTGCAAGTCAACATGCAGCACCAGCAGGACCACCAGCTGCCGCACCAGCAGGACCACCAGCTGCACCCCCTGCACCCACCCCTACAACGACTTTCACCACGAATACCATCCCTGCCGACATGGACAGAATAAGGAGCAACACCAGCACAGTGACCCTGGACCAACCTGGGGCCATGGACACCACCACCACCACCAACCCCCAAGGTGGACCAGGGTTATCTGTGCGTGCCACTGCACACACTGCACATGTCACCAGGGGTGGTGGGAGGGGTGGGAGACAGAGGTCGCTGCTTGCAGACGTTGCTGGTGTGCATGACGACCCACAACTGGTACGCATAGCTGATGCGTACCAGTCCAGCACCGGAGAGCTCAGCCAGGTAGTGGGGCTCCTCAGAGACATTAAACAGCAGCAGGCTGCCCATCATGCCCGCTTGGACTCCCACATGTCCCACGTGGAGTCACACATGTCCCGTGTGGACTCACACATGTCCCGCGTGGAGTCCAAGTGGGATGCACTGCATGAGATGACGGCGGTGCACAGGGACATTTTACAATGCCTCCGCCAGATGAACAGCAACCAGTCCACACCTCCCTGTGTGCCAACAACATCTGGTGACGAACAAACTGCAACTGCCACAGGGAGGGAGGAGGACTCTGGCGGAGAGTCCCCTGCACTGCAGCAGCCTGCACTTGAGGGCCCCCCCAAGAAGAGGGGTCGTCCGAGGAGGGAAAAGTGAGAGGCCGATGGCCAAGCGCAACTCCCAGGAAGCCTGAACCTGTTCTGGATGTTCGCCTTTGTGCACAGACTGTTCACCCTGTTGACGGCAACACTACTCCCACACATTGCATGGGGAGTACAAGTTGGACCAATGTGTCAGACAACTGTGGCCCCGATACTGGGGATCCTGTCTACCCGGACTTTCAATTCACCTAGGAACTTGGGATTGCAAGATTCATGTACAGCACAACCCATCCTATGCACTATTAACACAAATGTATCACAATAAACACACTAATACACCATACTTGCCTCTGTCGTGATTCCAACGTGGGTGCTATTATGGGGATGATGAACTGCAAAATTACACTGTGTATGCGAACTGCAACAGCAAGGACAACACAGGCATGTGAGTACAGGCAACGTGACACACATGAGGGAGACACACCACCAGGGCTACACGACACATACACACCTAGGCCATCTGACTCATTGCCTACACTGATGTTGCCAGGGAAGACGGTGCAATGCACAGACACCACACCCATTCCCAGTTGTAGTCAAGTAGCCCACAGGTGCAGTAAGCAAATGGCAGTCAAATGTGTGACCACAGACAACGCACATCACAAAGTGAAGCACAGGTTTATTACACAGTTGCAACATGCCGTAACCACTACAGATGCAAGGTAACCCCACCTGGTAGCGGGCACACAGTCAACAACTGTAGACGGAAGGAAGTCCATGGGTGTGGCGCACATCACCTGTAGGGACACAACAGCTACCAGCCTGGATGTGCAATCACGTCGTCGGTGGACACAGTTGACCAAACGAATCTGAAAGTACCCTGTGAAGGACAGAAATGACACACAGTCAAAAGCAATGGAGTACAGGACAGAACAGCAAAACTCATGCACAATACATGTTACAAGATACCCACCCAGAACCAAGTTAGCATGTCAACACTGTTGGGGAGTACAGCCCACCTGTCACCACACATCGCAACACACATCCAGTCAAGTAGCCCATGGACACACTCCAACAGCACCAGAGCACCACCCACACATCATGCCAACTCACATCATTGACATGACACCTCAGGATACTCACATTCAGCTAAAGAAGTTGGTGATGAGCTGTGTGCGGACATCACCATCACCATCATCATCATCATCATCGTCACTGGCATCGTGGTCCAGGCCAGGATCCTCCACAGGTGGCGGATGTTGGTCATTGTCAACCTGGATGAGAGGCAACTCCTTCCGCACTGCCAGGTTGTGGAGCATGCAGCAGACGATGATAATCTTGCACACTTTCGCAGGGGCATATGGGAGGGACCCTCCGGTCTTGTCCAGGCAGCGGAAGCGGCTCTTCAGGAGACCAAAGGTCCGCTCAATCACTCTCCTGGTCTGACCATGTGCCTCATTGTAGCGCATCTGGGCAGGTGTCACAGGGTTCCTGAGGGGTGTCAGCAACCACGGCATGTTGGGGTATCCCGAGTCACCTACGGACAGACAAGTGCACATTAGCTGACTTGGAAAAGTGGGCGGAATACTACAGATCAGATCACACACAATGGCACAAAGTCAGTACACACCGACAAGCCAGGCACGCTGGTTCTGCATCTGTGCCATCATCCTGGGGATGTGACTACTCCTCATCACAAAGGCATCGTGTGCTGAACCAGGGAAATGGGCACACACGTGTGTGATGGTCATGTCTGCAAGACACACCACCAGTGCATTGACCGAGTGGTAGTGCTTGCGGTTCCTGTAGGCCTGCTCCTGGGCCTGTGGTGGTACCAAAGCCACATGTGTCCCATCAATGGAGCCAATTACATGCGGCATCCTCCCCAGGGCATAAAAGTCACTCTTCACGTCAGTGAGTCGTCGCAGTCTAGGGAAATAGATGTACCGGTTTAGGAAGAGCAACATTGCCGCCAAAACATCGCGGAGCACACGGCTGAACATGGTCTGTGACATCCCACCAGCAGTCGCCACAGTATGTTGGAAGGTACCAGTGGCAAAGAAGTGTAGGGCTGCCATCACCTTCACCTTGGGGGTCAGCGCTGTAGGATACGGCCGGCCAGGCTGCAAATGTGGGGCCAACTGCACTGCCAAATCCTCAATCAGCTGCCTGGTGAAGCGGTACCGTCGGATGCTGTCCCGTTCCACCATCGTTGCCAGGTCTGGGAATGGCCGATGGACAGCAGGAGCCCTGCAGTGCAGAGGAGAAGTAAGCAAGATTGTCAGTCACCCAACATATGCGGCATTGAACACACTCAAGATCCCAACATACATCATTATGAGGCACAACTACATGAAGTGTGCAGTACCGGAAGAACATGTATGGTACATACATGGCCAACATCTGTCAACACGGTCCTACAGGTGGCATCAATTTGTCCCAGGTAGGCCCATTGGATATCATGATGCCGTGTCACAGTTCCCATCTCCTGCTGCCATGTCACAATCACCCCCCACAGTGACATGTGAGGACAGATGTGCCCCAGGCACCACAGCTCAACGACAGGTACATTCCCAGGGACCCTGTAATGCCACATGGACACTGGCATCACATGGAGTATCATGTGTACACCACAGCAAAACAAACATGACCCCCACAGGTAGTGGCCCCACTTGCCACGGCAGGACAGACATGGACGTATGTGACACACACGCACAACATCAGAGTCCATGCACACACAACGTGGATGTGGAGACTGTCTCCCATTGTGCACATGAAATCAGAGACATTGTAAACACTACATGCACAAAGACTGTGGAGGTCCATCACTATTGTGCCACTGGGACACCCTGGCTCAAACATACCGTCCCACATGGGACTCACGGGGTATGTGACATGACATACACAAACACCACTGTGAAATGTGACCATGGCACATGCACAGATATGAACAGTTGCACATCACAGTGGTCACGTACACGTAACACCCAGGATCCTGTCCCCATGAACACGTGCACAGCCTGGGGGTGGCTGCCCACAGGTGACACCCACAGGACAACATTTACACCAACATACACACAATAGGAAATGCAGCCTTACATGCCTTATGATAAGGTTTGGATAGGCTGTCGTGATGTAGGTGTGCCCCTCACTCCCTGGGAGCTATCTGTGGCTGGCATATGTCCATCTGAGACAGGCATGCTGACATATGCCAGTCACATGTACAGTGATGCGTTGTACTGCAATGGACCGATCGGTGCCTCCGGCCGGCCCATTGCTTTCAATGTGTGGGGGCACGCGTTGTACCCCTGTGCGCGTTGAACTGCAATGGACCGATCGATGCCTCCGGCCGGCCCATTGCTTTCAATGTGTGCGGGCACGCGTTGTACCCCTGTGCGCGTTGAACTGCAATGGACCGATCGGTGCCTCTGGCCGGCCCATTGCTTTCAATGTGTGCGGGCACGCGTTGTACCCCTGTGCGCGTTGAACTGCAATGGACCGATCGGTGCCTCCGGCCGGCCCATTGCTTTCAATGTGTGCGGGTACGCGTTGTACCCCTGTGCGCGTTGAACTGCAATGGACCGATCGGTGCCTCCGGCCGGCCCATTGCTTTCAATGTGTGCGGGTGCGCGTTGTACCCCTGTGCGCGTTGAACTGCAATGGACCGATCGGTGCCTCCGGCCGGCCCATTGCTTTCAATGTGTGCGGGTACGCGTTGTACCCCTGTGCGCGTTGAACTGCAATGGACCGATCGGTGCCTCCGGCCGGCCCATTGCTTTCAATGTGTGCGGGTACGCGTTGTACCCCTGTGCGCGTTGAACTGCAATGGACCGATCGGTGCCTCCGGCCGGCCCATTGCTTTCAATGTGTGCGGGTACGCGTTGTACCCCTGTACGCGTTGAACTGCAATGGACCGATCGGTGCGCACCCATTGACAATGGGCTTGCCTGGCAACGGACGCGTTTTCGAAATTCGAACGAGTCGGTTGCTGGAAAATCAGTTGGTCACCCACAACAATGTTGCAAAATCATGTATGTCATGCAGTTGAAGATTTGAAGGATGCTGTTGGCGTGTTTTGGTGCTGCTATTCCATGGATTGGCCAGATTCAGAAGATGCAAACGACTTGGACCTATCACTTTGGACACAAGGGACAGTATCTGCCTCTCCAGCACATATATATTGCTGGCTGTTCCCCTGAGAGCCCACTTGCCTGCACTACATGCTCCAGGACGACATCTGCCACTGCACTGCTGCTGTCTCTGCCCCTCTGGACCCTGCAATGGCACGTACTGTGGAGAGAGCCCCAGCCTTCTGTCAGGACCAATGTCTTTCCTCTATTGAACCGCACAGGAGCAGAACGACGTTAGTTCCAATGCTCTTCTCAGAACCTTCCCTGCTAGGCCTTCTAGCATTCCATCGCAGGTAAGTTCTAAGGGGGGAAAGGGGTTGGGGACAGAGAAGAGACAGCTTCCTGCGCTCTGCCTGTTCTGCAAGGTCTTCTTTTCTTCTTACTTCTTGCAGACCTGTACACAATTCAACTTTAGCATTTACTCAGCACTTACTTGTGACCAACTTCTCTTTTATATTAGATAACTTATCTTACCAGGGAAACTTGGGAAGCTTGCTACTCTTCTTACTTCTCGTGTTGTTTGTCTGGTTGAGATGAGAAGTTTTTACTTAGCTTGTTTATTTTCTTTTTCTATTTCAGGAACGTCCTGCCGCAGATTCTGGCTTGTGGCTATGATGCAAGAAAGATTGTGGTAAATGTTTGCTTTTTATTCTTTTCTTTTTGAATTGGTTATATTTATTATGCCCTTCATCTACTGTACTCACTGTGTATTACGCTCCTTTATCTTATCAGTTTTATTCTTATTAGGCTGCTTTAATTCTTCTTTTCTTCTGAATTAATAAAAGAGCTCTTCACAAGTTTTTAGTATAGCAGAAATGATAGGGTTCTCTTGAGCTCCCTTTCAGTAGTTAATTAAATGAATTGTAGGCAACTGTGCTAATTTAATTTGTCTGTGCAAGCTTGTGCTTCCATCTTATTTGATTTATTTAGGAGCTGGAGATTTCTTTAACAGAAACGAATTTCAACTACAGAGTTAGTTGACCCTTTTAACCTTGCTGACAAGTGGATGACTAATCTCTTTCACATGCATTTAACAAATGCGGTAAAAAGGAAAATGACTAAGTTACTTTAATTCATCACGGTCTTTAACCTTCTCAACCAAGCGTGACAAGAGTCTTTTTAAATATAAGCACTGGGAATTCTTTGAAGAGTGCTATTATTTGAACGTTCAGCTTAAGCAGAAAAATGCATTTGGTTCTTTTAAATATACACTGACCTTATTTCATAGTGCAAGAGAATTCGACGAAACTAAAACCCGATATTTAAACGCAACTACCCTAACTAACTTTCGCGACGCCTCAGGAACAGGTGCTCTCTCAGGAATTTCTTCAGTGAAGTGCACTGTGGAATGTTGAAGCGCACTTCACCTGACCTTCATTATTTAAGAAGACTAGACTGCTAAACAGCACTATGCTGTAGCAGTGCTGGAATTTTGGCAGCCATATTACAATTTCTGCGATGCCAGCTAGCACTCCAGCTAAGGGGATAACCTGCCTTCAGTTTAGTCTGTAAGGGAGAGATAGTCATCAGTGTAGAGATGGAAGGAGGAAACCTACCGTGAACCCTGACAGTACCCCCTCCCAACGGGGTTTCCTCCAGTCGAGGTTTGGCTGGGAATTTGGCATGAAAGGCTTTAATTAATCGGGGGCATGAACATCAGTACTTTTTTCCCAAGAACGCTCATCAGGTCCATAACCCTTCCAATCAATGAGGTAGAAAAGTTCATTACGAATGATGCGTGAATCTAAGATGCGTTTAACCTCATACTCCACCTCACCATTAAGAATTAAAGGATCCGGAGGAGAACTTTTACGCAAATCTGGTTGAATGGGTTTGAGGAGAGAAATATGAAACACTGGGTGAATTTTAGTAGTGCCTGGGAGAGATAATTGATAAGTGACAGGATTGATAACCTTCTCAATAGGATAGGGACCCATAAAACGGGGCTGGAATTTACGGGAACCCTTGAGTCTAAGATTTTTAGTGCTCAACCAAACCAAGTCTCCTGCCTGAAGATCAGGTTCTTTTACGTTTGCGATCAGCGAAGTGTTTATAACGATCCTTCGCAATCGACAAGTTCTGGATTACAGAGTGGTGGATTTTAGTCATTTGTTGAGCAATGTCTTGAACAGCTGGAACATCTATCTTATCAAAATTAGCATGAGAATTAGGATGTCTGCCTGCGTTTACAAAGAAAGGGGAATGACCAGTAGATACATTTTGAGCATTATTGTAGGAGTATTCAGCTGTCCATAAATGGTCAGGCCAATCACCCTCTTCATCTAACAAATAAAGCCGTAAGTATTGTTCTAGTTCTTGATTAATGCGTTCAGTCTGCCCATCAGTTTCTGGGTGAAAACTGGTAGAATAACGATGGTCTATATTAAGACCTTTGATGTAGGCCTTCCAAAATTTTGATAGAAACTGGGAGCCTCTGTCTGAAATGAGTACCTTTGGAATGCCATGAAGGCGAATGATATGTTGATTAAAAAGTTGGGAAAGTTGTTTAGCAGTAGGTGTTCCCATGAAAGGTACAAAGTGTGCCATCTTGCTAAAGGTGTCCACTACCACAAGAATGGTATCATAACCATGGGAAGAGGGCAGATCTACAATTAAATCTAGGGAGACTGTGTGCCAAGGATGTGGGGGTTGGCATGGGTTGTAGAAGACCTTTGGAGCCTGCCTGTCCGATTTCCCCGTGCACAAATCTCACAGCCCAGAACGTATTGACGAATGTCTCTGCACATGTATGGCCACCAGAAACTACGTCTCAAGTAACTCTTCAGTTTTGGAGACGCCCTTATGGCCCGCCAAAGGGTTATCGTGACATTCTTGCATTGCCTTCAACTGGAGTTCCTTAGTAGGTAAATACAGATTGGTGCCATGATATGGAAGACCGTTGTGGACGAGACGTTGAGGATCTTCTGTGGCCCAATTCTCCATTTCCAGGTCAGACATGGTATTCCGAACGTGATTTTCGAAGGGCTCGAGAGAGATAACTCCAATGATTTTATCTTCAGGTATGATTTGTTGGTTAGTAATGACAGGAGTTTGATTTTCGGTGTCCAATCGAGAAAGAACATCAGCCTTTCCATTCTTAGATCCTGGACGAAAGGTAATTACAAAATCGAAATCTGCGAAATACAGAGACCAACGTAGTTGTCGTGGTGTGAGAGTACGAGCAGATCGCAGGAATTTCAGATTGCGGTGATCCGTAAACACCGTCACGGTGTGCTTAGCTCCCATTAAGTAGTGCCTCCAATCTTTAAAGGCATCTTTGATTGCCAAAAGTTCTTTCTCGGTAATTGTATAATTACATTCCGCAGGGTTGAGCTTACGGGAGCGGTAAGCCACCGGGTGTAATTGTCCCGTATCCTTATGCCTTTGTGAAAGTATTCCTCCGATGGCCAGGTCCGAAGCATCTGTCTCCAAATAGAAAGGCTCAGAGGGATCTGCATGAAGTAAAACAGGTGCCGTGGTAAAGCTGTCTTTCATCAATCTAAAGGCCTCTTCAGCTTCTTCAGACCATTTAAATGGAACTCCTTTCTTTAGAAGACGAGTTAAGGGGAGAATTTTCTGGGAGAATCCGTGAATGAATCGGCGGTAAAAGTTGGAAAATCCAATAAAGCTTTGAACCTCTTTGACACTGGTAGGGGCTTTCCACTCCGTTATAGCTTTCACCTTCTGCTCGTCCATTCTCACTCCTGCAGGTGATAATACAAAGCCCAGGAATTCCACTGTATCAGTATTGAATAGGCATTTTTCCAGTTTTACGTATAGTGAATTTTCTCGTAATCGTTGTAAAACAGCTCGGACCTGGTTTGGGTGGTCTTCAACTGAGTCTGAATAAATCAATATGTCGTCTATATAAACTATGACGCATCGATCAATAAATTCACTTAGGACATCATTGATGAAGTACTGGAAGGCCGCTGGAGCGTTGCAAAGACCATACGGCATGACCAGATACTCGTAAAGGCCATATTTAGTCCTGAACGCAGTCTTCCACTCATCGCCTTCCCGGAGCCTGATCAAATGGTATGCTCCTCGTAGATCTAGACGAGTGTAAATCTTTGCTTCCTTCACCTGATCAATCAATACGGAAATTAGGGGTAGCGGGTAACGGTTTTTAATTGTTATCCTGTTAATTGCCCTAAAGTCAATACAAGTCCTGAGATCCCCTCTTTCTTTGGTACGAAAAAGAGGGAGGAGACCGGAGACTGGGATGGTCTGATAAATCCATTCTCTAAATTTTTGGCAAGGTATTCCTTCAAATGAATGTTTTCTTTCTCCGTCAAAGCGTAGATCCGGCTGCATGGCAAGTTAGCCCCAGGTTCAAGGTCGATTTTACAATCGTAGGGTCTGTGGGGCGGTAGCTTCTCAGCCTTCACTTCATCAAAAACATCCACAAAGTCTTGATACTCTTCGGGTACAACAGTAGTTTGTATGACACACACCGAACCTCCATTTTCACACAACTGGGCGACTGCACTGGGCTGAGAAGGATTTGTTGGACAATTGAAACAATTTCTTGTACAATATTCCGAATTTAGTTGAATAGTTCGTGCTGCCCAATTGATCTGTGGGTTGTGCTCTGTCAACCACGGCAAACCTAGAATCAATTGGAATTGAGGGGCGTCTATTAGATTGAACTGCAATTTTTCTTGATGGCCTTCGACTGTAATCATGTGCACCAATTCTGTGTGACTGGTTATGGGCCCTGAAGTTAGATCCGTACCATCCACCGCTCTAACCTTCTCATTTTTCTCTTTTTTAATTGCTTGTAGTCCAATTTGGCTAGCGAATTTGTGATCGCAGAAATTTCCAGTTGCTCCAGAATCTACCATAACCGTAATTCCCGCCAAAGCTTCATTCCTGAATCTTAACGTCACTGTCATAACCAAATGGGGTGAGGAGACTTGTAGAGTGTTTGCCAACTGATGATTATGTGGAGTTGTTCCTTCATTCGCATCCACCAGTCCAACTCCGCTGACCGGTGGTGCCGCTAGTTTTCCTTCTCCTTTGCGGGCAATTTAGGTCTTTTTATACAATTTTTGACAAAATGTCCACCTCCACCGCAGTACAGGCACAACTTATTCAGTCTTCTCCTGTCTTTCTCCTCCTTCGTCAGTGGACCTCTGACCACACCGATCTGCATGGGTTCTACTCCAGAAGAACTCTCTACAGCCCGCGTAGACTCGACCTTTACCCGATCAAAACGGGGAACACTGGACCTGAACTCCCTCCTTCGTTCTCCTTTCCGTTCGCTTTGTCGATAATCGATTTCTAGAGTTAAGTCTACTAATTCTGAGATGTCAGAAGGGCGATTGGGAATTTGGGACAACACGTCTTTGAGTTCCTCTCGCAGTCCTCTGTAGAATACAGCTGCTCTTTTATCTTCGGGCCAGTTGGTCTCGACCACTAGTTTGTTAAATTGGGCCAAATACGACACTAGCTCTCGATTTCCCTGTTTCAACTCTAACAGCTCGTTGTCTGAAGCCTGTGATGCAGTTCTTCTATCAAAAATTCGGAGAAATTCTTTTTGAAGTTGTCTAGATTGTACAAAATTGGGTCATCTTTGGTAACAAGAGGCATCGACCAAGAAGCGGCATCTCCACTAAGATAGGAGAGGATAAAGGCTACCCGGGATTGAGCATCGGGAAAATCGTTGGGCGGCACATGAAATGCAGAGAGCACTGTGTCAAAAAAATTTGTGCTTTGTGCGGGTCTCCATTAAACCTCTCCGGAGGAGCAAGAGGGATTACTGGGGACAATGAGTGGATAACTTGTGTGGGGGCTATGGATATAGGACTTGTGTTTGGTCCTTGGGTTTCTAAGAATGTGGTTCCTTGACTGGTCCCTGAAACTGTATCTCCCATTTTAAAGGTAATTATTTCTTGTCTAAGGATTTTATTTTCCTCCCTAACTGCCTCCAAATCTCTTTGAATGTTACTTAAAATCTCACCTAGATTTTTAAAATCAAACCCTCCGCCATTCTGCTCGGGTGCTTGTACCAACGTGGGCACTTCACTCTGTCAGGACCAATGTCTTTCCTCTATTGAACCGCACAGGAGCAGAACGACGTTAGTTCCAATGCCCTTCTCAGAACCTTCCCTGCTAGGCCTTCTAGCATTCCATCGCAGGTAAGTTCTAAGGGGGAAAGGGGTTGGGGACAGAGAAGAGACAGCTTCCTGCGCTCTGCCTGTTCTGCAAGGTCTTCTTTTCTTCTTACTTCTTGCAGACCTGTACACAATTCAACTTTAGCATTTACTCAGCACTTACTTGTGACCAACTTCTCTTTTATATTAGATAACTTATCTTACCAGGGAAACTTGGGAAGCTTGCTACTCTTCTTACTTCTCGTGTTGTTTGTCTGGTTGAGATGAGAAGTTTTTACTTAGCTTGTTTATTTTCTTTTTCTATTTCAGGAACGTCCTGCCGCAGATTCTGGCTTGTGGCTATGATGCAAGAAAGATTGTGGTAAATGTTTGCTTTTTATTCTTTTCTTTTTGAATTGGTTATATTTATTATGCCCTTCATCTACTGTACTCACTGTGTATTACGCTCCTTTATCTTATCAGTTTTATTCTTATTAGGCTGCTTTAATTCTTCTTTTCTTCTGAATTAATAAAAGAGCTCTTCACAAGTTTTTAGTATAGCAGAAATGATAGGGTTCTCTTTGAGCTCCCTTTCAGTAGTTAATTAAATGAATTGTAGGCAACTGTGCTAATTTAATTTGTCTGTGCAAGCTTGTGCTTCCATCTTATTTGATTTATTTAGGAGCTGGAGATTTCTTTAACAGAAACGAATTTCAACTACAGAGTTAGTTGACCCTTTTAACCTTGCTGACAAGTGGATGACTAATCTCTTTCACATGCATTTAACAAATGCGGTAAAAAGGAAAATGACTAAGTTACTTTAATTCATCACGGTCTTTAACCTTCTCAACCAAGCGTGACAAGAGTCTTTTTAAATATAAGCACTGGGAATTCTTTGAAGAGTGCTATTATTTGAACGTTCAGCTTAAGCAGAAAAATGCATTTGGTTCTTTTAAATATACACTGACCTTATTTCATAGTGCAAGAGAATTCCGACGAAACTAAAACCCGATATTTAAACGCAACTACCCTAACTAACTTTCGCGACGCCTCAGGAACAGGTGCTCTCTCAGGAATTTCTTCAGTGAAGTGCACTGTGGAATGTTGAAGCGCACTTCACCTGACCTTCATTATTTAAGAAGACTAGACTGCTAAACAGCACTATGCTGTAGCAGTGCTGGAATTTTGGCAGCCATATTACAATTTCTGCGATGCCAGCTAGCACTCCAGCTAAGGGGATAACCTGCCTTCAGTTTAGTCTGTAAGGGAGAGATAGTCATCAGTGTAGAGATGGAAGGAGGAAACCTACCGTGAACCCTGACACCTTCAGCCTTGAAGAGAACCAGGCCCTGCTGGACAGCCTACTTCCACAGTACAGCAAGCTGTATGGGACACCAGGGGAGCAGGTGAGTGTCCTGTGCACTGCCTTTCTGAATGTGCATTTTGTCTGACTAGCAAGGCTGAGAGTCTGCACGCCACTGGCTAGCAGGCTCACTGAGTAGTTGTCACCCCCCATAGTGTGTAGTGACTTGCACTGGACAGGTATGGTGCAGTGACAGTGCTTCTGAACAGGGTTTTACTCCCATGCAATGATACCATGTAGTGACTTCTGGAAAACTGTCCATGGGCAGCCGTGCACTGCCTGTGTACACCATGTGCCCCTGTGATTGCGACATGTATATGCAACTGTGTCATGCACGGATATGTTGCATGTGTAGTAATGGCATTATCACTTTGTCATCCTGACAGGCTTCTGCCCATCGGAAGCAGGAGATCTGGAAGGACATCGTCCGGGCTGTCCGGTCCGTGGGGGTCTACAAGCGCCGGATCCGCAACTGCCAAAAGAGGTGGCAGGATCCTTCGGGCTGGACCCGGAGGATTGCACGGGTCCAGCTGAAGCTGTCGCCTCCTCGCAGGAGGGGCGGAACACGGACCCTGACCCCCACATGCTCAGGATCCTGGCGGTGGTCTTTCCAGACCTGGATGGGCAGCTGAAGGCCAGAGAGCAGCAAGGAGGGGGTGAGTCAAAGACTGCACTGTGAACTCTGTCTAACATGCTATGTGCCCTCCTCGGGCCTGGTTAAACTGCCACAGTACAGCAGTCATGTTGTCCAGGAGCCATGTCCCTCTATTGTGCACTGCCCACTCCTCATCTGATACCCAGGTGTGGCCCTTACATGCAGGGAATTCTGTCACTTAGGACTGTGTCCTTGCAGTTTGCTTGACTCAAGGTGGGAGACAGCATCTGTTTCCCTGACTCTGTGGTGGGCATCATGGGTGGGTCCATTGCTTACACAATGCCTGTATTCTGACATGTATTCAGCGTGTTACTTTGAACTGTGGTCCAATTGCTGAGCTGATCCACCACATGTGGCTGGGGTATCTGGCACACACCCATGCTGCGGGTGGGAACAATGTTTGGGCCCCAGGAGTATGTATATGACGTGTGTCACACATACTTAGCCAGCTGCCTACAGTCCAGGGCTCATCCCTCATTCATGTGGGGCTGGACAGTCATGCCTACTCCAGGCCATACAATACACTCTGTACTCCCACTCCCGTGTATCAGCTGACACATTGTGCGCAGTGATTTGACCCCTCAGGTGTCTGCCTCTGTGTCAGTGTGCTGTGGATTAGTCGCCAGGACTGCTGTGGAGTTTCTTGGTAGGGGCTCAGCATGCCACTGGAGATGTGACCATAGGAGACGATACTTGTGTGTCACATAGGTGTCTGATCAGCTGCCCATGCAGACTGGGGCATGTGAATGTGAAGTTCAGGCAGCTGTTCCCCATTCACAGCAGAGTGTGAGGGGCTCAGGTTCAGAGGGTAGTGTCACAGGTCTCCCATATGTCCAATAGGTATGACCTGGACAGATGAGGGTTGAGAGGATGTGTTGTGGGGGATGTACATGTGCACTTGTGCAGCTCCAGGACTTGCATTCCCCATGACCTACTATTGTGACACAGTGCAGAGTGTTGTTAGATCTGGTTGCAAAGTCATACATCACTGAGACAGTGATGTATGACTTTGCAGTCATGCCTCCGCCATGGCATGTGTCTACTGATTGGTGAGCCTGCAGGGGAGTGACATGTGCTACATGCACACCATAGTGGCGCTGGCTATCAGGACATGGGTGCATCATGGTGTCTGTCGCTGGTATGCATCACATGCATTTCCTATTTGACTCTGGGCATCCCTTTCATCCGGAAACCTGTACTGACTCAGTGGCAAGAGCTGTGATGTGTCCACACCGTGTCCTCTGCACTGTCCAACTACTGTGTACTTGGTGCATGTGTCCACACTGGGGTGTTGCAATCCAACAGACACCAGACAGATGGGTGCAAGGCCATGTGGGATGTGAGTGCCATGCTTGGCATCAGACTGACAATTGGCTTCTCCTGTTCAGTTAGTGTACTTTTAGCAATGTACAACTAATGATGCCAGGGCTTGCTCTGTGATGTGCTGTGCTCACAGTGGTGTGTGCGTTTTGTGCAGGTGACTGATGTCTGTCTGTTTCCCCATTGTTTGCAGATACATCCACGGCCACGGAAGGGGACAGCTCCACGGACCAGGAGGAGCCAGAGAGCCAGACTGGGTCAGCAGCCGAGGAGTGGTCGGAGGGACCCAGTGGCACGGAGGGCGAGGGGAGCCACACCGAGGAGTCCTCAGCAGCATCCACCTCAGCTGAGGACCAGAGCAACTCGGAGGATGACTCCCTTGTGGAGGCGGGTGTCAGCAGCCACCACACCCCAGCTAGTGTTGCTGTCCCCGCCACCACCAGCACCACCACCGCCCTCCCATCGGCTCCCATTCCCCAGGTCCGTGGAGGCTCCCATGTCCGGGAGCGTGTCTCCTTTGGGCCAGGCACCGCACCCCCTGCCCCTGTGTCCCCTGCTGCCCTGAGTGAGGAGTCTGTGTACCTCCTTCGCCAGCTCCATGTAGGCCAGACAGCCATGCTGAGTGTCCTCCATGCGCACACCGCGCTGTTGACTCAGCTGGTGTCGTTCATGGAGGGCATCTCATCGGGCATGTCTGACCTACAGAGGGGCAATAGGTCCATGGACTCCTCCCTGACGGCAGCAGTGTCCCTCCTCAAACGGTCCCTCACCCCTCCTGCCTCTGCTCCATCCACACTCCCCAGCACCTTACCCATCCCAAGCACACACACACCGGCACAGGCACACACCAGCACACACACATCCAGCACACTGACACACACGCCAATGACAAAACGCACACGCACGCACATTCAGGGGACTGAAGCCAGACTCACAGGGGATGGGGCCCTGGAACACACACACGCATCCACATGCACTGCGCAGTCCTCAGTTCCCTCTCCCTCCAAAGCACCCTCCCTTGCCTCACCTGCAACCCCAAAGTCACAGCAGCTCTTCCTCTGTGACCTCGGCCTCTTCCCCACCGATGAAGCTGCTCCAGCATCCCGGGGAAGAGGAAGCACACCCACACGGAGCAGAGTGCCCTCGCCCCCGGACACCCTCCCCAGGCGCAGACGGACTGAGGCCCCCACCCACAAGTCCCCCGGAGTCCTAAGAGCAAGACCCCGCCACCGCCCTGCAGCTCAAGCACCAGGTCTCCTTCCTCCATCCCTCAGGCCCCCACTCCACAGGTGCCCCCACCACACCCTGCCCCAGGTTCCCCCACCCACAGATATACCATCCCCAAGAGGCTCCGGCCTTCTCCCCTGCCACTTGCTCTCCCAGCACCACACCCCCGCTGCGCTTGTCTGTGCCACTGATGTGGTGAGGGTGTCCTCCCCCTCTGTCCAACCCACCTTGCCTGTTCCCCATTCTCCTCCCCTGGAGGTAGGCACTGCAGTGGAGTCCACTACCGCCCTGTCTGACTTGGGCACTGCAGTGGCGGACCTGTCCACTCCATCTGCAGGGTCCACTGCAGTTGTGCCGGCACCCACGACATCTGAGTCATGCCCCCAGTTGTGCCGGCACACACCATGTCAGACACCTCCACTGCAGTTGTCAGTGTCTCTCCAGCACCCACCACACCCTTCCCTGACTCCCCTGGTGAGCCCTGATCCTGTCCCTGTGGTGCCTGGCCTGCCCCCCGGTTGCCCCTCCTAGTGGATTGTCCCTGGTTTTGTGCAGGCATGCGTAGGGTGACATCTGCCAGTGTCACCCTGTTTGAACTTTGACAATGGACTGGCCATTGGCCTTTGCTCTTTTTTTCTGGACGTCGTTTTCATTCAACACATATGCTGAATAAAGCAACTTTCTTTTCTCTAGTGCTCATGCTTCAGATGTACATGTTGTTGGTGCTGCTAACCATGCCCTTGCTGCAGTGATGGTGATATCTGGTCTCATGATTATGAAGTGTTACTGTGCAGGAACCCATGTGGTCCAGGGGAATGTGTCCTATCATGTGGTGTATCCATGTCATCCATAGCAGCATCTGAGGGTGTCATGTGTTCAGTATTTGGCAATGGGATTTCCTACTTACATTAGCAATTTCATATCTGTGGCTTCCACCCCTGCACATCTGTTGTGCCTGCCATTGTTGGATTTGTCTACTTCCCTGACCGTGTTGCCATCTCCACTGGACATGCAGGTTTGGGCATCAATGGGGAAGGACTCATCCGTGTAGTCAGTGCAACATTGCTATACAAGTGTGTTGGATCTGTGCTGATGATTCCGTTGGCACATCCATGACCAGGCTGATGTGACAGGAGCCCTCATTTGGTGCTAATTGTTGATTGTGTGACCAAGTGCTCAGCTGACATGATGGGGCCCTACTGAGGCAACATATGGCACAGCTTTCCTCACACAGGAGTGGAGTCCCCTCATGGCAGTGTGTACACGTGTGACATTGCCTGCGCCCAAGGTGTGTGTTGTATGTGCATGTCTGTGTGTTCACTTCCCATTTATCTGCGCATGCTGTGATCCCTAGTGTTGTACCTGTTTGTGATGCTTGCTGACTTGAGCTATGTTCCCCAAAGTCTTCTCCCTGTGTTCTCTGTGATGTGGGTGCATGGCACATTACTGGTCATCAGGGTGTCACCCATAGGTGTGTTTGCTGTCAGGGCTGAGTTTGTGTGCAGACGCAGATGGGTCACAGTCAGGTTTCCCCTTGGCACTTGTTGTTTGCCCCTGTCATGTGATTTTCAGTTCGTGTTATCTTTGTTATTGTGACACGTTGTGTGTGTGACTGCTGGCACTCCTCAGGGTCCGGGCTGCGATGTTAGTTGTTGTCTATGTGTGTTCTTTGTGGGTGACCTTGGCTTCTTCATTGGTGTGTGACTGTGGCTGGGATCCCATTGGTTGGTGTGGTATCGCCGTCATGTCCATGTACAGCGTAGTGTGCAGTGTGTCAGACATTCAGGAGTCTTGTTGAGTGGCCATGTGTGATGTGTTTCTGCACCTTGGTTCCCACCCACCACCCTGGAATAGCCATGGGTGCATGTGCAATGTCACCAGTGCATGTGTACTTCACTGCTGCACATTGTTGGAGGTCGAGGGGTGTGGTCTTGAGTGTGTGCAGATGGGAGTTGTTGCCCAGCTAGACCCCTGCCTCCATGTTGGCCTTGGCTTACTGGCCATGCTGATTGATTTGTGCTTGTGTCGGTGTGATGGTAGTTTGTTGCTCAGGACACATGACTGTGGTTCACAGTGTGAACCACATTCAGCTTTGTCATCAGAGTGGGATTTTTATGCAGCCAAGGGTCACCACATTGTGGGGGCCCTGGGGGTGGTGCTGTGGTGTGTCTGTGTCTTGCTGTGTCAGTTGGTGTTCCTACGTTCCTGTGTGACATGTGTGTTTTGTGCTCCCTCTCATCTGACAATGCCTGCTTGCCCACATAGGGGATTTGGATCCATGAGTTACCTTAGTGTGGCAGTGTATGCACATCTGTATGATTGGTATTCAGCTCTCCTCATGTGTTGTGTGGTTACCTGGGGACACTGGCACCCCCCCTCACCTGCTGTGTATGATGACAGTGTTGGTCTGCCTGTTTGTGTTTGTGCATCTGCACCACTGCATTGGCATATCTTGGGTGTGCCATTGGCTGTATGTTGTTTGGTGTGTTTCCCCTGCTGTCCCTGGGACTCCTAGGTCATCGGTCAGCACAGTGATCATGGTTTGTGTGTCCCATTGCTGCCATGGTATGGTATCTGTTCACCTCACATCTGCTGTCTCCACAGGATATCTGCATTTGTGTGCCCATTGGTGCAAATATGTGGTTCTGCATTCTGATGGTCACTTCTGTCATTGTGTCATTGATGAATGTTGACGGTGTCAGCCCCCATGGGTGTTGTTTGTCTGCACATGGCCAAAGGAATGTCTCATTTGCACTGCAGTATTTGGCTCACCCAATTTATGTTGCAATGGGACACATACACTACTTTGCCACAGATGAGTTTTTGGTTCTGTGACCAGGAATGATCCATGCAGTTTGGCAGTTGCAGCTCTTTCTTTGTCAACACTTACCTTTTGGTCACTGTGATGATGGGGGTTTAGACCCCATTGCCACAATGGTCAAAATGTGCTTCAGCTATGGACCCCACACTTACCTTTTGGTCACTGTGATGATGGGGGTTTAGACCCCATTGCCACAATGGTCAAAATGTGCTTCAGCTTATGGACCCCACACTTCCCTTTTGGTCACTGTGATGATGGGGGTTTAGACCCCATTGCCACAATGGTCAAAATGTGCTTCAGCTATGGACCCCACACTTGCCTTTTGGTCACTGTGATGATGGGGGTTTAGACCCCATTGCCACAATGGTCAAAATGTGCTTCATCTATGGACCCCACACTTGCCTTTTGGTTACTGTGATGATGGGAGTTTAGACCCCATTGCCACAATGGTCAAAATGTGCTTCAGCTATGGACCCCACACTTGCCTTTTGGTCACTGTGATGATGGGGGTTTAGACCCCATTGCCACAATGGTCAAAATGTGCTTCAGCTATGGACCCCACACTTACCTTTTGGTCACTGTGATGATGGGGGTTTAGGCCCCATTGCCACAATGGTCATGGGCTGCTTAGCATTGTGGGTGCCACACACATATATGTGTGGCACATGTGCTAGGGGGTCACATTGTATGTTCAAAGTCATGTTCGGTGTTGTAGGCATTTGACACAGCCTACACACGCTTGTCATGGTGGTGGGGGGATGTCTTTATCTTGCATTCCCTAGGTTGTGGTGTGCTGGTTGTGTCATGCATTGTCCATCCTATGAGTGGGGGTGGTAGTAGTGGTAGGCATCCAGCCCCCCCTGGGTGAGGGTGGTAGTCGTGGTAGGCATCCTGCCCCCCCTGGGTGAGGGTGGTAGTGGTGGTAGGCATCCAGCCCCCCCTGGGTGAGGGTGGTAGTAGTGTTAGGCATCCAGCCCCCCCTGGCTAAGGGTGGTAGTAGTGGTAGGCATCCAGCCCCCCTGGCTAAGGGTGGTAGTAGTGGTAGGCATCCAGCCCCCCTGGGTGAGGGTGGTAGTAGTGGTAGGCATCCTGCCCCCCTGGGTGAGGGTGATAGTGGTGGTAGGCATCCAGCCCCCCTGGGTGAGGGTGGTAGTAGTGGTAGGCATCCAGCCCCCCTGGCTAAGGGTGGTAGTAGTGGTAGGCATCCAGCCCCCCTGGGTGAGGGTGGTAGTAGTGGTAGGCATCCAGCCCCCTGGGTGAGGGTGGTAGTAGTGGTAGGGCATCCTGCCCCCCTGGGTGAGGGTGGTAGTGGTGGTAGGCATCCAGCCCCCCCTGGGTGAGGGTGCTAGTAGTGGTAGGCATCCAGCCCCCCCTGCTAAGGGTGGTAGTAGTGGTAGGCATCCAGCCCCCCCTGGCTAAGGGTGGTAGTAGTGGTAGGCATCCAGCCCCCCCTGGCTAAGGGTGGTAGTAGTGGTAGGCATCCAGCCCCCCCTGGCTAAGGGTGGTAGTAGTGGTAGGCATCCAGCCCCCTGGGTGAGGGTGGTAGTAGTGGTAGGCATCCTGCCCCCCTGGGTGAGGGTGGTAGTGGTGGTAGGCATCCAGCCCCCCTGGGTGAGGGTGCTAGTAGTGGTAGGCATCCAGCCCCCCTGGCTAAGGGTGGTAGTAGTGGTAGGCATCCAGCCCCCCTGGGTGAGGGTGCTAGTAGTGGTAGGCATCCAGCCCCCTGGCTAAGGGTGGTAGTAGTGGTAGGCATCCAGCCCCCCTGGGTGAGGGTGGTAGTAGTGTTAGGCATCCAGCCCCCTGGCTAAGGGTGGTAGTAGTGGTAGGCATCCAGCCCCCCCTGGGTGAGGGTGGTAGTAGTGGTAGGCATCCTGCCCCCCCTGGGTGAGGGTGGTAGTGGTGGTAGGCATCCAGCCCCCCTGGGTGAGGGTGGTAGTAGTGGTAGGCATCCAGCCCCCCCTGGCTAAGGGTGGTAGTAGTGGTAGGCATCCAGCCCCCCCTGGGTAGGGGTGCTGGTGCGCATTCAGGCCCCTGTGTGCATATGTGGCATTGGTGATGGGCATCCCGCCCCTATGGTGCTGCTGTTGCTGGTGTAGGCATATTCAGCATCCCCGTGTGTGTGTGTGTGATGTGTCGTGTACGTGTTGTATGTGTTTTGTGGTTGGTGTCTGGCTTACCTTCTGCGCCGTACGCGTCCGTGCCTGTTCCGGTAGTAAATGTAGAATATTGGTATTATCGGGACGAAGGGATTCATGGTTGGTTCGTGTCGTTCGTCCTTCTCGTTGCTTGGCGTCGTCCTCGCCGCTTCGCCTCATCCTCGTCGCTCGCGTCGTCCTCGCCGGTGCCGTGTTCGTCTCGGAGCCGTGGATCGTGTTGTGGCGCGAATCGGAGCTTATGTGCGCTCTCCCGGATGCTTTGACGTGCCGTGCGTAGCGACGGGTTCGGAGCGTACGGAAAGCGCATCGTACTTGTCCGGCCGGACGGGGCTGCATTTTCCCTTCCGTGCGACTCGATTCGGCGTTTCCGGATTCGCCTCGGTCGGAGAACAGGACCTGGTTTGGGTGAGTACGGCTCGGCCGGATTTTTTGCTGTTGTGCGCATCGTACTTGCTCGTTCGGTGTACTGTACGGATCGGTCGGGAAACAGGCTTTCGCATGGCTTTTTTCCCGACCGAATGGTATTGGGTGCGCCTCCGACCGAGATCGGAATCGGCCCCAAAGACTTTTATCTCAACATCAGTAAGAGCCATTAATCGATAGTTTGTAGGTACATCTGATGGTCCACTTTTATAGATGGGTTGCAAGATACTTCCTTGCAATGATTCTGGAACAGTTTCAGTCAAGATAACTTCGTTATAGAGGGGATCAGAATCACTGCCCACAATTCGGGATCAGCCCTAAAAACGGCATTTAGGAGGCCATTTAGGCCTGGCACCCCATAGGTCTAATCCGTTTAAGAAGTGTTGACATTTCTTCTTTTCGAGCAACTCCATAATGGGGGAAGATGTTGTAGCACCCCTACTAGTTGAGCTTTGCTGATTTTTATAACTTCCAATTTTACCTTCAAGTTTCCCCCGCAATAGATTCTTCCAAGAAGACCTGTACTCAGCAGTAATTACCTGTCATGAATCATACAAGATGGTAATATAGTCCACTCACATTCTCTGAGTTGTTTGCACTATTTGAAATGAAATTTGTACTTGTAAAGCGCACTTATACCCCCAAAGGGGTGTCCTGGCGCTGTACGCATACCGCTGTGGAACCCTTCCTGGCTTTTCCCTGTGAAATGTCCACTCCTGGGCACCCCCAGGGTGAAGCCAGGCATCCCAGCGCTGTTGGGGCCGTTGTGGAGATTAAGCAAGCTATTGCCCAGAGTTGCAGAGTGGGACCCATGATTAGAATAGGCACCGAGGCGAGAATTATCAGGTCCGAGGAAATTGAGCCCAAGACCCGCCGAGGCGGGAATTGAACCCTGGTCCCAGGCCAGATCTCTGCATCAGGGTCTGCTGCTCTAACCATTGAGCCACACTTCTCCAAAATATTTGCACTGTTTCATTATTTTTAAGACCATAAATGATTGACGAAAATTCCTTACTATTTTTAGACTGGCTTGCAGATAACATTTTATATAACGCTTGATAATAATTATTCTTAGCATTCCTTAGTGCTTGTTTGTATGACCTTCTTAAGATATTTACATGTTGTTTGAATGTAGTTTAGGAGGACAAATGCTTCTGATGAAAATGGTCCTTGTCTCTCTGTTCAGACCCTTCTTTTGTAGATACAAATTGGACATATGCCACTTATTATTAGCTTTAACAAGAGGCTTAGCCTTTCTTAGAATTTTGGATGCAAACTTTAAGATCAGGCAATAACTAATAGTATTCCACTTAGCCACCATGGAGCTTTTTGCAGCAGCCGGAGAGCATCCAGATCTTAATAATATCTTGGCATACTGCAGTATCTCTTCCTGTTTATTAGACCACAAAACCAAACATTTTAAATAATATGAAGAAGCAACTTTATTGAGTACATTGGATTTCTGCATATGACAGATGGATAAATCCCAAAATAGTGCTTGTGGATTGTGGTCGCTTTCCATTCTTGGTGTTATAACATAACCACCAATGACGTGTAAGCAAGCCCTTTGAAATAATAGTGTAATCAATTATAGAGGTGTGATGAGAGGATCTTAATGATGGAACCATGGTTGTGGTCTTTGAAACACATTTGTTAAGCAACAATAGTCCAAATCATTGGAGTTATTCACAACAGATTTGTACAATATCATTTTTGGACTTCCCAGGCATTTTGGTTGTTATTATGCTTTCAGTATTTAGTTGTACATTGTAATCACCAGAAATAATTAGATTAGCATTGAGGTCCTGGAAGAGAAGTGATTTAACTATTTCCCAAAAAGATGGCTAATTGGGTTATCTTATTATCTCACCTTGTACTCAACTAAATATTTAATATGGGTAACGGAGATGGAAATTGTAGTTTTACACATGGTAACCAGGTCAGGTCGAAGGTGAGTACTTGAAATTCATCATCAATTTCTGTTGCTACATAGATTGCTAGCACTCCTTTAGCTCGGCCTTTATATGATAAGCATGTGGCGTTTATAGTAAACTCATGATAGCCAATGATTGGGGTACCCTGCTCTCTCCATGTTTCTTGTAACATCAATATACCAAAACCTTGTAGGAATAAAGTTGCCTCTGGATCCTTCAGAATTCTTGTGAATCCATGCACATTCCAAGTACAGATTCTCATTGGAAAATGCTGTTAGTGGAACTTGACTGCACATCATTTCTCACTAATGGTAATTGATCTATATAGATCTGACGGAAGCCAGGTCCAGTTCTCCATTTGGATATTCCACTTAGAGATTTGTTCACAAATTTGTGACTTGGAAACTGAGTTTGTAATTTTAAAACACCGCATTTTGGTCAGTTTGAAGAGGGGGCCAATAGCAACTCGTAGAGGTGAGGTAGTCTGTTTTAATGAATTGAGGAGGAGTATGGGCTGCCATTCCCTCATTAAAGGTGAAGAAGGAATTAGTATTCTTGGATACTTTGAAGAGACATCCTTCTTAACTTCGATGCCTCACTCTGCAGTTAAACACTCTGTTTGCAATCCCATGATGGATTAGAAGGATCTTGAATTGCCTCAAT
The DNA here is from genome assembly GCA_963921515.1 of Calotriton arnoldi. NCBI lineage: Eukaryota > Metazoa > Chordata > Amphibia > Caudata > Salamandridae > Calotriton > Calotriton arnoldi. The sequence continues at coordinate 24,612 of CAWUFW010019762.1, read as the reverse complement.
GTCTGCATTCATGAGAAGAGATATGGTTGGAATCGATGCTAACAATTTTAAAAAGGAACTTTGGTTAAGAATATCATAGGATCCTCTAGACTTGTACACAGGAATAAAGATTAACCTAGTATGGTTAGTGTGAAGGTTGGACAATCCAATACCTTCTTGTGACATCATAGAACTACACTAATTCTCCAACTGAGGAGTAATATTCAAGCAATCAACAGGGTCCCCTCTCTAGTTATAATAAGCATTTGCTGATTATTGGCTTTACTAGGTAAAGATGTAATCATGTTTCCTTTCTGTGTGTTCTCCAATCCACTAGTTTGGTTTGTGACTATAGGTGTTTTTATTCGACCTTCCTCAAATTTTGCTGGGGGGGCAGTGAGTCTTATTTTGCCTTGGCTTGATTTAATCACCATACTGTTTGTCGCTTAGGTTAAGTTTTAATGCTTCTTGCCAAATTCATATCATACACCAAGTGCCATTGAGAACAATCGTCCTCCATTGCTACCAATTTCATCTTGTGTTGACAGTTGTTATTGGGTTTAGTCTTGAATATAGGATAGCAGCAGCCATTTAACTACTCATCATCACCTGTAGTTATAGTTAACTTCTTTGATTTATTTTGAGCCTTTCTATGTGTTTTCCTGGTTCTTTATGTTAGTCCTTTTGCGGATTGGAACAATTAAGTGTATTTTCCTCCTGCTTTACCTCACATGACAACAACTGCTCTGAGGATATTGTATCCTGAAAAAGAACTTAGAGGCCTCAGTTCCTTATTACGTAATGGAATGCAGTAAATCCCAATTACATAATAGGAAAAACGGGATTAAAAAGTACTACTGGTCAATGTAAAAAGCACTTCCTGCTACAATAATATGATATATATAACTTCCGACTCCTCGGCTGCCCATGCCTTCTTGACAGTTTGGTCCTCATCAACAGACAATGGTCTTATGTACAGCAATAGCTCCTATAGGTGCAAGAAAACAAATCCCACTCAAAGGATGCAGAAATCCCGAAGATCAAATTTTAATGTTTACCAAGGTCAATGTTTTAGTAGTAGTGGAGTGAGGGTGCCGTCTAGTGTGCAGGGAAAGTGGTTTTAGATATACCCTCCAACGAGGAGACAGAGGGCAACTGATCTCAATGTAGTGGCAAAATGCAGGCTCCTAAATACAACCCTGGGAAATGGAACCATGAGCATCCTGCATGAAGATGAAAGGGTCTGTCAAGAGCAGTGAAGAAAAGACAAGGAGCTGCAAAAGCAGAGTGGAAAAGGCGTGAATCTACAAACATTCCTATTGCCCCTGCAATCTTTTCTGTCTATTTCTTGGTGTTGCCTATTCAAAACCTACCTGATCCTTGTCCTGGCCTACACTAGAAAGACCACATGACATAGCCAGCTCTTATGACAAAATCATAGAGTATGCTGGCCAGTGCAGAGGCAACAATATTATTGTTTTTTTATGTTTTATAAAAATGCAATTGGTGCTGTTAATGAATTTGCATTGGAAGATCAGGAAAACATGATAATGAAGGCCTCAGTGAGAATTATTGTAAGGTCCTTTTTGAATTTCAAATTTACACCTTTGCTTAGATTGTGGAATCTGCTTCTAATGTGTATGGAAGAGTCATGGCAATATTAAATGTCCTCTTGCAAGTCTGAACATCATGTTGAGTAACCACGCAGTGGCTTTCTTTGGGAACTAAAAATTGAAAGATTACAATTGACACAGATAAATGCAATATTGATTTTTGCAAAAGGGATCAAAATCACAGAATTCTAGAAATAACACGATCACTCAGTATTTATTTTCTTTGATTTGTTATTTCAAGCGTCTCAAGAAAGATGTTAGTTTGATTTTGGCTTGATTTGTGATTATGTAATGTTGTACACAGAAACTGTTAACAGTATTTTACGTAGTGGTTCATACGATCATTTTGCATTTCAAGACACTGTAAAAAGACTTGCTATTGTAACCTATCTAAATTATATTTACATATACAGACTTTAGAATTATAAAGAGCTTAGCTGGCCTCAACAGAATTCAAACCTGTGACTGTTGACTATAAGCAGATCTCGGCTACCAAGCTCCCTTAGTAGATTATGGTTCTCAAATTGTATTAACTGTGGCTTAGTTTCTAATTTTAGACAAAAGGGCAATTTAGAGAGTCCAACCATTTTGTATTTTTTCCTAGAGTTCCTTAAAGGGCAAACTTGGACTTATGGCATTAGAGAGCATTACAGAAGAAGCAGATTAAGTTACACATGTTTTCAAGTGATTTGGCCAGAATCACAAGATGTTGAGCTGAATCCAGGTTTCTAACGTGTTTTCCTAGTTCCATAGTCAGCACCTCCAGCCGCTAGGCCACACATCCTCCCATAAATTGTCAGGTCTCCTGTACTGTCAAAACTGCGATTTCCCTACCTCATTCAGAGCAGACAAAATTGGTACAGGGGCCCCAGTTGAATGTTTATGAGTGCCCTGCCTAGTTAAGACAGTCCTTTTGACACATATTTTCCCATAACAGTGACACCATGAAGGGCATGGCATTTGCAAGCAAGAAAAATTATCAATAGCCCCCATGCTCATGTAGAAACTAGGGGTTGCAGGAACTCACAGAGTTTCACTCCACAGAATTTGCGGAGTTACATAAAAACTCTCTGAGATTCCGCGGCGTTCTGCCAAAGGGTGACAACATGCATGTTGTGCTGCTCGCACTGCAATTTAGCGTGATTAGCATGAGCAGTGCTGGAAAATTAGCATGAACAGCACTATGCGGTGTGAAAGAGCATGTGGCCATTCGAGTTGATTTTCCTGTCACTCCAGTAGAAAATCTACTCGAGCTGAAGCAAATCTACTCAAGAAGCAGCCCTCTGCTTGTCTACATTAGAAAATGGAGCTAAGGGACACAAAATATCACTCACACTTATCTTTCTGGAGCCTTGAGGGAAAAAATTGCCGCCGCACAGTGATTGGTGGAATTGGCCGGAGCTCCAAGTTACTAGAGTGACGTGAAGTCGACTAAGTCTGCCAATTCCGTGGTGGAAATGAAACTTTCCACCCACCCCTAGTAGAAATCTCCCTGTGTGCCAAGGTCGGCAAGCGACAATCTTCCCAACATGTCACTGGGAACACTTTAACCACAGCAATCCCCGATATTACAATAGGGATCTCTGATTATGGCAGCTGGTCCTCAGTTGGATGGGTTAATGCAAGGATCTCTGCCAAAACAGCAGTTTGTTGGGCAACTCATCAGGGTCTAAATTTTCGTGTAACAGTCTTTTAAACAAATAGATGAAATGTGTACATAAAATGGGGCATGTGATTTTAATAAACAAATGTAAAAATGTGTATACCACCTTGAGAAGGCAATGTGAGAGGTGGAGCTTAGAGCCAACTAAAATGGCTGCTCCCTGTTAGAGCTTTGTGATGATGCTGATCCTGTGCCCCCCTACTCACCCACCGAGGGGGGTTACTGGACTCATGGATGTCTCCCTCACCACAGGGACATGCACTACCTGCTCCGCTGCCTGAGGGACCAGCTTCCTTACTAGACGTGGCCCTCTGCCAATCGGGTGGGATCGTGGGCTTTTCCTAGATGCAGCTCTTGACTATGCTTTTCTACTGGCCTCTGCCCGTCCCTCTGGTGTTGCACTGGGGCCTATTCAGTATTGGGCCAACGGGCACAATGGAAGTTTGCTTGCACTTCCGCCCCTGTTTCTCTGGCTGCTGTGCAGAGTGGGGGCAACATTCCTATGGAAAGTAGGTGAGGAGTAAGGGCTAGGGATGCAACTGTGAGGAGGCTGGCCTACATGCCTCTAGAGTTCTGCTTTGAACTGGAGAGCTCTACCAGCATTTGTTATCCCTGACAGACATCGGGACCTCCCCACCGGATGTATGACGAAAACACGCATGCATTACATCGCATGCCATTAGATCGCGGTTTTAACAACGCAAGTCGTTACAATGACTTGCGTTGGAGGGCGCTGGACTTAGGAGTAGTTTAATTTACTATTCCAACTCCAGCCTACGTACAGTAGGGAAGGTGTTGGATAGTAATTTAAACTACTCCTTGTCCTATAGCGCCCTCCAGTGCAAGTCATTGTAATGACTTTCGTTGTAAAAACCGCAATCTAATGGCATGCGATGTAATGCATGCGTTCTAAAGGTTGTTTCCCCTCCCCACCATCCTGCCTCTGCCATGGTGGTCCCATTCAGGGCTCTTGGTTGGGAATGCCCCTTGACTGCCAGGGGGCCCAAACATCATCTGTGAATCACTGATACTCTGCATATCATCACTACAATGTAGAAGGCCTCATCCGTGCCCCCCACTAGTTGTCTCCTTCTCTTTGCAACACCTCTTGAGGGGTTGAGAGTGTTTTTTGTCATGCTGCCTGGTGCCCCTCTCCATCTGAATTCTGGGCCACAGCAGAGTGTAGATACCTCTGCCCCAACCATGCAGGGTCATCTTTGAACTCTCCTGTTAGCATCCTATCTATTGCAAGCAGTGACATTTTGCCTGACTGGGGTACCCTGCACACGCCACTGGATTTCCCCCTTGCACTATCCACTCCTTCAGCCTTCCTTGCAGGAAATGCCCAATGGGTCACCCCTTCCATCTCTGAGCCACTCTTACTTTGGCCTCCAGGGGCCCTGGGGCCCTGGAGATGATGACTAGAGCCTGAGTTGACACGTCAGCCCCACATGCCATCCTGGAAGCAGTCAGCCCATCAGCTTCTTTTCTTAGAGGCAGTACGATACCCTCAATATTTTTGAAACCTACTTCCATGGCGTTCTCTGACTGTAATATGGACACACTACTATAGGAGATATCACCTAGTGGCACCACTCTCTCCACAATGGCTGTGAAGATGACAGACTTTACTTCAAAGGTGAAATCCATGCAGCAGGAGATGTCTTCTTCTATATATACCCATCTGGAGAGTGGATCATAGACTGTATGAGATGGAATCCCACAACGACTATCCACTGGACTGGGTGTGAGATATTTAATTTCTTCACTGCAAAGTGGCGGACCAGGAAGACAGAGCATGGAGAAACAATTTCCGCATCTATGGGTTCCAGAAGGGGAAGAACAGGCTGACATGCTGGGCTACATAACATCTATCTCGGACCTCCCTCATCTCCAACTGAGTAAACCTCTCGATTTTCAGAGAGCCCACCTTGTCTGGTCCCATTGCGCCCCCTAGGCCAATGCCCCACAACCTATTATAGCCTGTGCACTTTGCCACAAACACTCTGGGGCCATCCTCTTGGCTGCCAAGCAACTGTCTGAACCTTGTAATGATGGAATTAGTTTCCTTCTCAGGAAGACTTTTGCGCGGCTACTAATGCTAAGCGCAAAATGTTCCTAGCCCCCCCAGAGCCAACTGAAGCACAAACATACCAAATATGGCCGATGGAACCTGCATGGATTGAACTGTCCTGCATCAAGTGGTGGAAGGACTACAGAAAGACAGAGACAGATCAAGGTCTCTTCTGAAGCAGGGAGCAGGCAATGTCGGAAGGGAGGTGTGATCAAAACGCATCCTTTGGCTGGCAGCATCTTGTTCATTGCGTGGTGAATGATGTATTTCCTACGTTGTTCTCCCTTCACATTACCTTCTGTTTTGGTGGTCTATCTCCTTGTCCCATTCTTCTCCATTCGGGAGGGGGGCGGAATGTCCTTTGCATTCCTGGTGCACTCTGACTAACTTCTTTATCTACCCCCTGCTAGGGAATCGGTGTCCAAAGGGCACCCTGGGCTAACTTACCACAGGACTGAGAGACAGGTGGCTTGCTTTGACCCATGCCTGCCCCTCTGGCCTGATATATGAAAGTATACAAAAGGTGATGGATGGAATGATTGTATTCCTCTCAGCCACTGGTAATCACTAGGGCCGCATCCCAGTCCATCGTTATTTTGCACACCATGCCACCTCGGTTTGGACCCAGCTATATGCAAATCCGTCTTGACCCTGCTCCAATGGGAACAGTCCACCCCAAACTGCCAAGCTAGGCCCTCCTGGAACTGGAACACAAGCAATCCAGGACCGGGTTCACCCTTATTAATGTCTCATCAGCCAGATTTGGCTTGGTTCCAGTGACACAGGACCCACGTCTGGGCATACCCGTCCCACTTAGGGTGACATATGAAAGTATGCAAAAGGTGATGGATGGAATGCTTGAATTAATCTCAGCCACTGGTAATCACTCAAGGCTGCATCCCAGTCCATGCACATGGGTTCCATTAAATCTGATGCTCCCTCATGCCCCCCTCAGCTGAGCCGCATTGGACTTTCACCCACCTGCAGAGACACATGGCAGCATCCATAGCCCCTTCCTCATATTTTCTTTTGGGCATGGATCGGCTGGCACAGGATCAAGCACAGACCCAAAGTTTAGAGGACCTTGTACTTTGGGCTTCAGCCCCACCTTTTTGTCTCTTCTTTTCCCCATTAGGTGTCTCTCCCCTTCCCTCTCCGTAGGGCAGCTCCTACCCATGTCACCCACTGCAACATTATGAAATGGGTTTAGCAGACCACAGTCCAGTGTTACTGGGCCTTGAAATACGGCAAATAGCACTGCCCTAATGCCGGTGTTGAATGGAGACGTTTGCCTACCTCTTGTCTGGAGAGTAAAGAATAGCTGAATGCGCACATTCGGTCTTATTTCTCTGATAATGTGGGCTTAGTAGACTTTTACAGGGTGTTATGGCTGGTCACTAAAGGAACTCTACGCAGCAAATAGGATAGCTTATTCTGCAATGGCCAAGTGCCTCTTAGAATCCATTGTTCATGCCCTCACCGCACAGTACGTGGTACTCCCTTCAGCGCCCTCAAGAAACACCTGTAACTTGCCAAGATATGCCTGAATACATACTTTACAAAAGCAGTGGAGAAAGCCCTGTTTAAGTTGCGATGTAGCCAGTATGACCATTAGGAATAGGCACTTAGACTCTTGGCTACCCAATTGACCCAGCGAGAATCCCACCTGGCCATCCCATCGATCCACAACTTGAAGAGGAGCCTATTGGTGCATTCCAATGATATTGTGAATCAATTCTGGTGTTATTATGATTCCCTCTATATGGCAGACCTGGGGCCAAACCTACACAAGTGAGTGCTTTCCTGACTCCTTTACACCTTCCTGTGTTATCGGAGGGGGCTGGGCCCTATTGTCAGGGCCATTCACAGAGGAAGAGATAGCTGAAACAAAATCAGCCTTCCCAACGTGTAAGTCCTGTAAGAGGATGGATTTCTTGGGAAATAGTACAAAGTGGAGAAAGATCTCTTAGTGCCTCACATGACCCGAGCCATCCAGGAAGCAGAGACAAAGGGATCTCTGGAAGCTATATCTAACAAGGCCACCATTACTCTCCTACAGACAACAAGGACCCATGAGAGTGCACAGCTATCATCCAATATCCTTACTCAATGAGCTTCTAAGGGTCATGGCTAAAGTGCTTGTGTTGCCCCTTGGCAAGATAATCCCACTTCTTATCTATGAGTCTCAGGTGGGCTTCCTCTCAGATCGCAACTCCTGTGACCACCTACAGACACTGGTGCATCTTTTATGACCGTCAAAGTTTGCCCCATCTGAACTCTTGGTACTCTCCTTAGAAGCTGAGAAAGCCTTCAACTGTGTGGACTGGTGCTATCTCTTTCAGGTCATGTCTCACATGGATCTAGGGAAAGACTTCATACGCAAGGTTTGTTTTCTATGTGACGCACCTGTGGCCGAGGTCTTGTGTAGCATCTTCCTGTCAGAACCATTTTGGGGTGGGTGTGGCACTCAGCAAAGGTGCTCCTTTCCCCCCCTTCTCTTCTTGCTGGCCTTACAACCTCTTGCAGCAGTACTTCGTCAGGCACAGGAGTTGAGAGGCATTGCCACTGCCATGGGGGATGTCAAGGCTCTCCTATACGTAGATGATATTCTTTCTCCTCATGTCTCAACCCCGCACTTCTATAGTCGCAGCGATATCCATTAGTGAGGATTTCTCATGGTTCTCAGGCTACAAAACCAGCTGGTGAAATGGGAGGTGCTCTCTATGTCCTGCTCTACTATACCTGACTGCATTCACAGCTATAATATTAGGGGGGTACCTGCTGGGCTCCGCTATTTGTGCATCAAAATCAACGCAGACTTCTCTCATTGATAGAGTGCACGAAGTGGGACTTCCTGAGATGGTTTCAACTTAACCTCTCGCTTTGAGGGAGGATGCAGACAATTAAGATAACGGTAGCCCCCCTATGCCATTATCTCTTTGGTATGATCCCTCTTTGAGTCCCTAGAATGCTTCTGGCAGTCATAGAGGTGGATATCAACTCCTATATTTAGAGTGGGCACAAGCCGAGGCTCCGAGCATTCCATCTCTAGGCCAAAACAACAGCCAGGGGCTTGCGACTGCCAAACATGAAATAATACAGCCTTGCCTTTCAGTTATCGTAGCTGGCTGTGTACCTGGGCCCTTTATGCAAGGTCCCCCTGTGGGTACACCTGGAACTACATTTTCTCAGTGGTCTACGCTCTTCCCTGCCAATATATATTACCACCTCCAACCACGTGGTGGCTACCAATCCTGTCCTAGCAGCAATGGTGCCGTCCTGGAAGGCTGCTCATAAACTCATGGGTACTTCCCACTGCTGCTCCATAAAGCTCCGCTGTGGCACAATGCAGCTCTCTGCATTGGACGGAAACCATTCTTTTGGGAGTCCTTGCATGCTGAGGGCCTCAAGTAGGTGGATCAAATTTATGATGATGGACTGCTTAAGCTGTTTTCTGTCTTACAGACAGAATTTGGTCTTCGGCCCATGGATCAGTCGAGATATCATCAACTAACGCATTGCCTGCAAGTAGCCTTTCGGTTCTATCCATTGGAGTTTCCCATTTCCCCGATTCTTTAGTACCTCCATGCCTTCAGTTGTTATCAGATTTAGTGTCCAAATTTTATGGAGTACTCATTAAATCATTACACTCTGGCCCTTCTAGTAATATGAATAGATTGGCATGGCAACTACCCTTGGGGAAGGATGCATTCACCAGAAGAGTGGTTGGCTCTACTGACGGTACATGACTGGACCCTCAGGGAATCCAGACAGACATTTCTCTACTTTTCAATCCTCCATGACTGCTTTTGGTCACCATGGAAACTCAAAAGGGCCAAACTGTTACCCCACGACCGCTACTAGAATTGCAATGTGAACCATTGCAATCTGTATCATATCCTTTGGCCATGCCCAATGCTCGCCGGCTACTGGGCAGCTTTCTGGTTACATGTCCACCTCCATGGCCCCCTTTCTTGACTCCCCAGCTAATCCTCCTCCAGGATATCTCTGGCCTACCAATCTGATAACCCATCAGCACCGATGGTTTTTAACCTCACTTGTCTTTGTCAAATTTTGTATTATCTGACACTGGAGACAGCCCAAAACATCCACATGCAATGAGTGGCAGATAGAACTTTATAGAGTAGCTAGTCATTAGTCCAACACATAGAAACTGAATGACAAACTGGACGCCTTATACGCAGTATGTGGACCCTTCTTGATGGCGGACGAGACCGCCCCACTCTGAGGCTGTGTCCACCGCACCTCTCTCTATAGATTTGGAGGGTTACCTCATGATTTGATTAAGCTTTGTCTTTCCAGCCACAGATAAATCCAGTGGTCAGAACATGCTTTGGGCTCTTGCGGACTTTGAAAAAATGTTTACACTATCTTTCCCTGGCCAGAAGAAAGGTACATCGAGACTGGACTACGGAAATGCCCTATAATTAGGATCTGTTTAACAAGCTTCAAGTGGTTCAAAACATGGCAGCCCGTATTCTACTTAATCTGCCCCCAAGAGCACACGTGTCTTCGCACCTGTGTGCACTGTACGGGTTGCCGATAAAGAAGAGAATTCTCTTCAAAACGTAGTTCTAGTCCATAGAGTATTGCATTATTCGGGGAGCAGGCTATCTTAGGGTTAGATTTAGCTTCTATGCCCCCTCCAGAAATCTACGGTCAGCCCATGGCCCCCTGGCAAGGATCCCTAAGGTCCAGCGCACGAAAAATGGGTGGAAAGACACTTTCCTCATCTTGTAATCGGTGGCCTGGAATAAACTCCCTTTGGAGCTACGTTCAGTAGCATTCTCTGACCTGTTTAAGAAAGGATTGAAGACTCAGGGTGAAGAGCCAGCAAGACCGAGCGATAGAATAATCGCCGTTTTAGCGGCAGGAAACTGCAGCTAAAACGGCGATAATGGGCTTGCTAATATGCGTTATAGAATCCACAGAAGCCCATGTTAGATGTGCAGGACATCTAACCTGGGCTTCTATTGAATTCTATAACGCATATTAGCAAGCCCATTATCGCCGTCTTTAGCGTGCAGTTTCCTGCCGCTAAAACGGCGATAATTTTATCGCCTGGTCTTGCTAATATGCCCCATAGTTCTTTCATCAAGTATAGTTGTTGTGGTTGCATTTCGCTGTCAACTGAAAGCGCAGAGCCAGGACACTCCTGGCGCAGAGTAGGGACACGCCGTTTGCTTTAGAAGTCTCATTTCATTCGTTCATTGTGCCATTCTCGATGTTGTATGGTGACTTCCCCGATTCCCTTGAGGTGTGGCCCCACCCTATCTCTCTATTAGAGATCACCTATGTAGACCCCACCCTGTCAGGAACCACACCCATCTCACTACCTTTCCTTCCTCCCATTCCCCCGTGTTTATTCCCTTGTGTACCCTACTTTTTTCATTACTTCTCGTTGTCTCGAACGATCATTCGTACAGTGCAGTATTTCAACTTTTAATGGTTATTGCGTTGTCATTGCTGATACTGTACTTTCACTGAGGTTTTTTTGTTTTTTTTGTTTTACGGAGTTTTATATAGCGCGAACTTGACCCGGTATCAGAGCGCTCTACATAGCATCAGTTGCGTTACAGGAGGACACATTCATTTTTGTTAGGCACGGGGAGATTAAGTGATTTGCCCAGAATCACAGGATGTTCAGCGTCATTGCCGAGACTCAAACCCAGTTCCCCAGATTCGAGGTCGACCGCCCGAGCCGTTAGGTCAACTCCTCTCCCCAGGTTGTATTACCATTGTTATCTTTCAGGCTACCCATGCTGTAACCTACAAGTACATGTTTGTTTGTTTTGTGACAGCCCTAGAAATCAATAAATAAATGTTGCAAAAAAAAAAAAAAGAGAGAAAGCAACTTTTTTCGGGCAGTATATTCTTTCAATATGATCAAACGAGGATAATGCCCAAATAAAATAATCTGACGTTGATAATGTGCCTCTCTCTTGATTTCCACTTCTTATTCCCGGCAAATGACCTGTGAGAAATTGTATGTTAAGATTGGAAGTGCCCGATCTTCCCCATTTAATTCTATCAGCATCGGTGATGGCAATGTTAATATTGTGAAAACCCAGGAAGACATAATGCTGCGGATGATCACAAACATTGCCAATGCGTTTTCTAAATTCATTGCACTTCTAAACATAAGCACGATTCAAACAGACCCAAGTAGATCAATTATTATGTGAAAGATCCCAATACATTTGCATTTTGTAATTGGATAGGGGAGGTATTCTTCACAGGGAAAAATATTTCCATGTGAAAAAGAGGAAAAAACGAATTACACAATCATGTCATTCTTATAATTTAAAACATTTAGGGGCCGATTCCGATCTCGGTCGGAGGCGCACCCAATAGCATTAGGTCGGGAAAAAAGCCATGCGAAAGCCTGTTTCCCGACCGATCCGTACAGCACACCAAACGAGTAAGTACGATGCGCACAACAGCACAGAATCCGGCCGAGCCGTACTCACCCAAACCAGGTCCTGTTCCCCGACCGAGGCGAATCCGGAAACGCCGAATCGAGTCGCACGGAAGGAAAATGCTGCTCCGTCCGGCCGAGCGAGTACGATGCGCTTTCCGTACGCGCCGAACCCGTCGCCACGCACGGCACGTCAAAGCATCCGGGAGAGGCGCACATAAGCTCCGAATCGCGCCACAACACGATCCACGGCTCCGAGACGAACACGCCAGCGACGAGGACGAGGCGAAGCGACGAGGACGAGGCGAAGCGACGAGGACGACGCGAAGCAACGAGAAGGACGAACGACACGAACCAACCATGAATCCCTTCGTCCCGATCATACCAATATCTCTACATTTACTACCGGAACAGGCACGGACGCGTACGGCGCAGAAGGTAAGCCAGACACCAACCACAAAACACATACAACACGTACATGACACATCACACACACACAGAGGGATGCAGAATATACTTACACCAGCAACAGCAGCACCATAGGGGCGGGATGCCCATCACCAATGCCACATATGCACACAGGGGCCTGAATGCGCACCACCACCCCTACCCAGGGGGGCTGGATGCCTACCACTACTACCACCCTCACCCAGGGGGCTGGATGCCTCACCACCACCCTTAGCCAGGGGGCTGGATGCCTACCACTACTACCACCCTCACCCAGGGGGGCTGGATGCCTACCACTACTACCACCCTCAGGCCGGGGGGGCTGGATGCCTACCACTACTACCACCCTCACCCAGGGGGGGCTGGATGCCTACCACTACTACCACCCTCACCCAGGGGGGCTGGATGCCTACCACCACCCTTAGCCAGGGGGGCTGGATGCCTACCACTACTACCACCCTCACCCAGGGGGGCTGGATGCCTACCACCTACCCTTAGCCAGGGGGGCTGGATGCCTACCACTACTACCACCCTCACCCAGGGGGGCTGGATGCCTACCACTACTACCACCCTTAGCCAGGGGGCTGGATGCCTACCACTACTACCACCCTCACCCAGGGGGGCTGGATGCCTACCACTACTACCACCCTCACCCAGGGGGGCCGGATGCCTACCACTACTACCACCCTCACCCAGGGGAGCTGGATGCCTACCACTACTACCACCCTCACCCAGGGGGCTGGATGCCTACCACTACTACCACCCTTAGCCAGGGGGGCTGGATACCTACCACTACTACCACCCTCACCCAGGGGGGCTGGATGCCTACCACCACCCTTAGCCAGGGGGGCTGGATGCCTACCACTACTACCACCCTCACCCAGGGGGGGCTGGATGCCTACCACTACTACCACCCTCACCCAGGGGGGGCTGGATGCCTACCACCACCCTTAGCCAGGGGGGGCTGGATGCCTACCACTACTACCACCCTCACCCAGGGGGGGCTGGATGCCTACCACTACTACCACCCTTAGCCAGGGGGGGCTGGATGCCTACCACTACTACCACCCTCACCCAGGGGGCTGGATGACTACCACTACTACCACCCTCACCCAGGGGGGCTGGATGCCTACCACCACCCTTAGCCAGGGGGACTGGATGCCTACCACTACTACCACCCTCACCCAGGGGGCTGGATGCCTACCACTACTACCACCCTCACCCAGGGGGGCTGGATGCCTACCACCACCCTTAGCCAGGGGGCTGGATGCCTACCACTACTACCACCCTCACCCAGGGGGCTGGATGCCTACCACCACCCTTAGCCAGGGGGGCTGGATGCCTACCACTACTACCACCCTCACCCAGGGGGCTGGATGCCTACCACTACTACCACCCTCACCCAGGGGGCTGGATGCCTACCACTACTACCACCCTCAGCCAGGGGGGCTGGATGCCTACCACTACTACCACCCTTAGCCAGGGGGCTGGATGCCTACCACCACCCTTAGCCAGGGGGGCTGGATGCCTACCACTACTACCACCCTCACCCAGGGGGGCTGGATGCCTACCACTACTACCACCCTCACCCAGGGGGGCTGGATGCCTACCACCACCCTTAGCCAGGGGGGCTGGATGCCTACCACTCACCACCCTCAGCCAGGGGGGCTGGATGCCTACCACTACTACCACCCTCGCCCAGGGGGGCTGGATGCCTACCACTACTACCACCCTCACCCAGGGGGGCTGGATGCCTACCACCACCCTTAGCCAGGGGGGCTGGATGCCTACCACTACTACCACCCTTAGCCAGGGGGGCTGGATGCCTACCACTACTACCACCCTCACCCAGGGGGGCTGGATGCCTACCACTACTACCACCCTCACCCAGGGGGCTGGATGCCTACCACTACTACCACCCTCAGCCAGGGGGCTGGATGCCTACCACTACTACCACCCTCACCCAGGGGGCTGGATGCCTACCACTACTACCACCCTCACCCAGGGGCTGGATGCCTCACTCACCACCCTCAGCCAGGGGGCTGGATGCCTACCACTACTACCACCCTCACCCAGGGGGGCTGGATGCCTACCACCACCCTCTAGCCAGGGGGCTGGATGCCTACCACTACTACCACCCTCAGCCAGGGGGGCTGGATGCCTACCACTACTACCACCCTCAGCCCAGGGGGCTGGATGCCTACCACTACTACCACCCTCACCCAGGGGGGCTGGATGCCTACCACCACCCTCAGCCAGGGGGCTGGATGCCTACCACTACTACCACCCTCACCCAGGGGGTGCTGGATGCCTACCACTACTACCACCCTCACCCAGGGGGCTGGATGCCTACCACCACCCTTAGCCAGGGGGGCTGGATGCCCTACCACACCACCCTTCACGCCAGGGGGGCTGGATGCCTACCACTCTACCACCCTTAGCCAGGGGGACTGGATGCCTACCACTACTACCACCCTCAGCCCAGGGGGGCTGGATGCCTACCACTACTACCACCTCACCCAGGGAGGCTGGATGCCTACCACCACCCTTAGCCAGGGGGCTGGATGCCTACCACTACTACCACCCTCAGCCAGGGGGGCTGGATGCCTACCTACTACCACCCTCACCCAGGGGGGCTGGATGCCTACCACTACTACCACCCTCACCCAGGGGGCTGGATGCCTACCACCACCCTTAGCCAGGGGGGCTGGATGCCTACCACTACTAGCCACCCCTAGCACCCAGAGGGGGCTGGATGCCTACCACTACACCACCTCACCCAGGGGGCTGGATGCCTACCACTACCACCACCCTTAGCCAGGGGGGCTGGATGCCTACCACTACTACCACCCTCACCCAGGGGGGCTGGATGCCTACTACCACTACACTACCACACTCTCACCCAGGGGGCTGGATGCCTACCACTACTACCACCCTCACCCAGGGGGGCTGGATGCCTACCACCACTACCACCCTCACCCAGGGGGGCTGGATGCCTACCACTACTACCACCCTTAGCCAGGGGGCTGGATGCCTACCACTGCTACCACCCTCACCCAGGGGGCTGGATGCCTACCACTACTACCACCCTCACCCAGGGGGGCTGGATGCCTACCACTACTACCACCCTCACCCAGGGGGGCTGGATGCCTACCACCACCCTTAGCCAGGGGGCTGGATGCCTACCACTCACTACCACCCTCACGCCAGGGGGGCTGGATGCCTACCACTACTACCACCCTCACCCAGGGGGCTGGATGCCTACCACTACCACCACCCTTAGCCAGGGGGGCTGGATGCCTACCACTACTACCACCCTCACGCCAGGGGGGCTGGATGCCTACCACTACTACCACCCTCACCCAGGGGGGCTGGATGCCTACCACTACTACCACCCTCACCCAGGGGGGCTGGATGCCTACCACTACTACCACCCCCACTCATAGGATGGACAATGCATGACACAACCAGCACACCACAACCTAGGGAATGCAAGAAGAAGACATCCCCCAACACCATGACAAGCGTGTGTAGACTGTGTCAAATGCCTACAACACCAAACATGACTTTGAACATACAATGTGACCCCCTAGCACATGTGCCACACATATATGTGTGTGGCACCCACAATGCAAGCAGGCCATGACCATTGTGGCAATGGGGTCCAAACCCCCATCATCACAGTGACCAAAAGGTAAGTGTGGGGTCCATAGCTGAAGCACATTTTGAACATTGTGGCAATGGGGTCCAAACCCCCATCATCACAGTGACCAAAATGTAAGTGTGGGGTCCATAGCTGAAGCACATTTTGAACATTGTGGCAATGGGGTCCAAACCCCCATCATCACAGTGACCAAAATGTAAGTGTGGGGTCCATAGCTGAAGCACACTTTGAACATTGTGGCAATGGGGTCCAAACCCCCATCATCACAGTGACCAAAATGTAAGTGTGGGGTCCATAGCTGAAGCACACTTTGAACATTGTGGCAATGGGGTCCAAACCCCCATCATCACAGTGACCAAAATGTAAGTGTGGGGTCCATAGCTGAAGCACACTTTGAACATTGTGGCAATGGGGTCCAAACCCCCATCATCACAGTGACCAAAAGGTAAGTGTTGACAAAGAAAGAGGTGCAACTGCCAAACTGCATGGATGATTCCTGGTCACAGAACAACAAACACATCAGTGGCAAAGTAGTGTATGTGTCCCATTGCAACATAAATTGGGGAGCCAAATACTGCAGTGCAAATAAGACATACCTTTGGCCATGTGCAGACAAACAACACCCATGGGGGCTGACACCGTCAACAATCATCAATGACACAATGACAGAAGTGACCATCAGAATGCAGACCCACATATTTGCACCAATGGGCACACCATGCAGATACCCTGTGGAGACTGCAGATGTGAGGTGAACAGATACCATACCATGGCAGCAATGGGACACACAAACCATGATCATTGTGCTGACCGATGACCTAGGAGTCCCAGGGACAGCAGGGGAAACCCACCAAACTACATACAGCCAATGGCACACCCAAGATATGCCAATGCAGTGGTGCAGATGCACAAACACAAACAGGCAGACCCACACTGCACATCATACACAACAGGTGAGGGGGTGCCAGTGTCCCCAGGCAACCACACAACACATGAGGAGACCTGAATACCAATCATACAGATGTGCATACAGTGCCACACAAAGGTAACTCATGGATCCAAATCCCTATGTGGGCAAGCAGGCATTGTCAGATGAGAGGGAGCACAAATCACACATGTCACACAAGGCACGTAGGGACAGCAACTGACACAGCAAGACACAGACACACCACAGCACCACCCCCAGGGCCCCCACAATGTGGTGACCCTGGGCTGCATTACAATCCCACTGTGATGACAAAGCTAAATGTGGTTCACACTGTGAACCACAGTCATGTGTCCTGAGCAACTAACTACCATCACACCTACACAAGCACAAATCAAACAGCATGGCCAGTAAGCCAAGGCCAACATGGAGGCAGGGGCCTAGCCGGGCAACAACTCTCATCTGCACACACTCAACACCACACCCCTCGACCTCCAACAATGTGCAGCAGTGAAGCACACATGCACTGGTGACATTGCACATGCACCCATGACTATTCCAGGGTGGTGGGTGGGAACCAAGGTGCAGAAACACATCACACATGGCCACTCAACAAGACTCCTGAATGTCTGACACACTGCACACTACGCTGTACATGGACATGACGGCAATACCACACCAACCAATGGGATCCCAGCCACAGTCACACACCAATAGAAGAAGCCAAGGTCACCCACAAAGAACACACATAGACAACAACCAACATTGCAGCCCGGACCCTGAGGAGTGCCAGCAGTCACACACACAACGTGTCACAATCACTGAAAGATAACACAAACTGGAAATCACATGACAGGGGCAAACAACAAGTGCCAAGGGAAACCTGACTGTGACCCATCTGCGTCTGCACACAAACTCAGCCCTGACAGCAAACACACCTATGGGTGACACCCTGATGACCAGTAATGTGCCATGCACCCACATCACAGAGAACCCAGAGGCGAAGACTTTGGGGGAACATAGGTCAACTCAGCTAGCATCACAAACAGGTACAACACTAGGGATCACAGCATGCACAGCTAAACGGAGTGAACACACAGACATGCACATACAACACACACCTTGGGCGCAGGCAATGTCACAGGAGTACACACTGCCATGAGGGGACTCCACTCCTGTGTGAGGAAAGCTGTGCCATATGTTGCCTCAGTAGGGCCCCATCATGTCAGCTGAGCACTTGGTCACACAATCAACAATTAGCACCAAATGAGGGCTCCCGTAACATCAGCCTGGTCATGGAAGTGCCAACGGAATCATCAGCACAGATCCAACACACTTGTATAGCAATGTTGCACTGACAACACAGATGAGTCCTTCCCCATTGATGCCCAAACCTGCATGTCCACTGGAGATGGCCACACGGTCAGGGAAGTAGACGAATTGAACAATGGCAGGCACAACAGATGTGCAGGGGTGGAAGCCACAGATGTGAAATAGGCAATCTAAGTAGGAAATCCCATTGCCAAATACTGAACACATGACACCCTCAGATGCTGCTATGGATGACATGGATACACCACAGGATAGGACACATTCCCCCTGGACCACATGGGTTCCTGCACAGTAACACTTCATTATCATGAGACCAAATATCACCATCACTGCAGCAAGGGCATGGTTAGCATCATCAACATCATGTACATCAGAAGCAAAAGCACTAGAGAACAGAAAGTTGCTTTATTCAGCATATGTGGCATTAAAAGTAGAAGTCCGGTAGAAAATAAACAAAGGCCAATGGCCAGTCCATCAACAAAGTCACAAGTGGGTGACAGTGGCAGATGCCACCCTACACATGCCTGCACAAAACCAGGGACAATCCACTAGGAGGGGCAACCGGGGGAGTAGGCCAGGCACCGCAGGGACAGGATCAGGGCTCACCAGGAGGAAGCAGGGAAGGGGTGGTGGGTGCTGGAGAGCCACTGACAACTGCAGTGGAGGTGTCTGACATGGTGTGTGCCGGCACAACTGGGGGCATGGCTCAGATGTTGTGGGTGCCGGCACGACTGCAGTGGACCCTGCAGATGGAGTGGACAGGTCCGCCACTGCAGTGCCCAAGTCAGACAGGGTGGTAGTGGACTCCACTGCAGTGCCTACCACCAGGGGAGGAGAATGGGGAACAGGCAAGGTGGGCTGGACAGAGGGGAGGACACCCTCACCACATCAGTGGCACAGACAAGCGCAGCGGGGGTGTGGTGCCGGGAGAGCAAGTGGCAGGGGAGAAGGCCGGATCCTCTTGGGGATGGTATATCTGTGGGTGGGGGAACCTGGGGCAGGGTGTGGTGGGGGCACCTGTGGAGTGGGGGCCTGAGGGATGGAGGAAGGAGACCTGGTGCTTGAGCTGCAGGGCGGCGGCGGGGTCTTGCTCTTACCACTCCCGGGGGACTTGCGGGTGGGGGCCTCAGTCTGTCTGCGCCTGGGGGAGGGTGTCCGGGGGCGAGGGCACTCTGCTCCGTGTGGGGGGCTTCCTCTTCCCCTGGATGCTGGAGCAGCTGGATCGGAGGGGAAGAGGCCGAGGTCACTGAGGAAGAGGCGCTGGGTCTTTGGGGTTGCAGGTGAGGCAAGGGAGGGTGCTTTGGAGGGAGAGGCAACTGAGGACTGCGCAGTGCCCGTGGATGCGTGTGTGTGTACCAGGGCCCCATCCCCTGTGAGTCTGGTTTCAGTCCCCTGACTGTGCGTGCGTGTGCGTTTTGTTTGTGGCGTGTGTGTCTGTGTGCTGGACGTGTGTGTGCTGGTGTGTGCCTGTGCCGGTGTGTGTGTGCTTGGGACGGGTAAGGTGCTGGGGAGTGTGGATGGAGCAGAGGCAGGAGGGGTGAGGGACTGTCTGAGGAGGGACACTGCTGCCGTCAGGGAGGAGTCCATGGACCTATTGCCCCTCTGTAGGTCAGACATGCCCGATGAGATGCCCTCCATGAACGACACCAGCTGAGTCAACAGAGCGGTGTGCGCATGGAGGACACTCAGCATGGCTGTCTGCCCTACATGGAGCTGGCGAAGGAGGTACACAGACTCCTCACTCCAGGGCAGCAGGGGACACAGGGGCAGGGGTGCGGTGCCTGGCCCAAGGGAGACACGCTCCCGAACATGGGAGCCTCCACGGACCTGGGGAATGGGAGCCGATGGGAGGGCGGTGGTGGTGCTGGTGGTGGCGGGGACAGCAACACTAGCTGGGGTGTGGTGGCTGCTGACACCCGCCTCCCATAAGGAGTCATCCTCCGAGTTGCTCTGGTCCTCAGCTGAGGTGGATGGTGCTGAGGACTCCTCGGTGTGGCTCCCCTCGCCCTCCGTGCCACTGGGTCCCTCCGACCACTCCTCGGCTGCTGACCCAGTCTGGCTCTCTGGCTCCTCCTGGTCCGTGGAGCTGTCCCCTTCCGTGGCCGTGGATGTATCTGCAAACAATGGGGAAACAGACAGACATCAGTCACCTGCACCAAACGCACACACCACTGTGAGCACAGCACATTACAGAGCAAGCCCTGGCATCATTAGTTGTACATTGCTAAAAGTGCCCTAACTGAACAGGAGAAGCCAATTGTCAGTCTGATGCCAACCATGGCACTCACATCCCACATGGCCTTGCACCCATCTGTCTGGTGTCTGTTGGATTGCAACACCCCAGTGTGGACACATGCACCAAGTACACAGTAGTTGGACAGTGCAGAGGACACGGTGTGGCATGTGGACATGCACACATCACAGCTCTTGCCACTGAGTCAGTACAGGTTTCCGGATGAAAGGGATGCCCAGAGTCAAATAGGAAATGCATGTGATGCATACCAGCGACAGACACCATGATGCACCCATGTCCTGATAGCCATCGCCACAATGGTGTGCATGTAGCACATGTCACTCCCCTGCAGGACCACCAATAAGTTGACACATGCCATGGCAGAGGCATGACTGCTAAGTCATACATCACTGTCTCAGTGATGTATGACTTGGCAGCCAGACAACAACACTATGCACTGTGTCACAATAGTAGGTCATGGGAATGCAAGTCCTGGAGCTGCACAAGTGCACATGTACATCCCCCACACAACACATCATCTTAACCCTCATCTGTCCAGGTCATACCTATTGGACATATGGGAGACCTGTGACACTACCCTCTGAACCTGAGCCCCTCACAATCTGCTGTGAATGAGGGAACAGCTGCCTGAACTTCACATTCGCATACCCCAGTCTGCACGGGCAGCTGATCAAACACCTATGTGACACACAAGTATCGTCTCCTATGGTCACATCTCCAGGGGCATGCTGAGCCCCTACCAAGAAACACCCCAGCAGTCCTGGCAAGTAATCCACAGCACACTGACACAGAGGCAGACACCTGAGGGGTCAAATCACTGCGCACAATGTGTCAGCTGATACACGGAGTGGGAGTACAGAGTGCATTGCATGGCCTGGAGTAGGCATGACTGTCCTGCTCCACATGAATGAGGGATGAGCCCTGGACAGTGGATAGCTGGCTATGTATGTGTGACACACGTAATCTGCACACTCCTGGGGCCCAAACATTGTTCCCACCCGCTGCATGGGCGTGTGCCACATACCCCAGGCACATGTGGTGGCTCAGCTCAGCAAGTGGACCGCATATCAAAGCAACACGCAGATTACATGTCCGAACACAGGCGTTGTGTGAGACAATGGACCCACCCATGATGCCCACAACAGAGTTAGGGAAACAGATGCTGTCCCCACCTTTAGTGAAGCAAACTGCAAGGACACAGTCCCAAGTGACACAATTCCCTGAATGTAAGGGCCACACCTGGGTATCAGATGAGCAGTGGGCAGTGCACAATAGAGGGACATGGCTCCTGGACAACATGACTGCTGCACTGTGGCAGTTGAACCAGGCCAGAGGAGGGCACAAAGCATGTAATACAGAGTTCACAGTGCAGTCTTTGACTCACCCCCTCCTTGCTGCTGTCTGGCCTTCAGCTGCCCATCCAGGTCTGGAAACACCACCGCCAGGATCTGGAGCATGTGGGGTCAGGGTCCGTGTTCCGCCCTCTCCTGCGAGGAGGCGACAGCTTCAGCTGGACCCGTGCAATCCTCCGGGTCCAGCCCGAAGGTCCTGCCACCTCTTCTGGCAGTTGCGGATCCGGCGCTTGTAGACCCCACGGACCGGACGGCCCGGACGATGTCCTTCCAGATCTCCTGCTTCCGATGGGCATTAACCTGTCAGGATGACAAAGTGAAAAGGCCATTACTACACATGCAACATATCCGTGCATGACACAGTTGTATATACATGTCTCAATCACAGGGGCACATGATGTACACAGGCAGTGCAAAGCTGCCCATGGACAGTTGCCAGACGTCACTACATGGTATCATTGCATGGGAAGTAAAACCTTGTTCAAATGCACTGTCACTGCACCATACCTGTCCAGTGCATGTCACTACACACTATGGGGGTGACAACTACTCAGTGAGCCTGCTAGCCAGTGGCGTGCAGACTTTCAGCCTTGCTAGTCAGACAATATGCACATTCAGAAAGGCAGTGCACAGAACACTCACCTGCTCCCCTGGTGTCCCATACAGCTTGCTGTACTGTGGAAGTAGAAGCTGTCCAGCAGGGCCTGGTTCTCCTCAAGGCTGAAGGCTGGGGCTCTCTCCACAGTACGTGCCATTGCAGGGTCCAGAGGGGCAGAGACAGCAGCAGTGCAGTGGCAGATGTCGTCCTGGAGCATGTAGTGCAGGCAAGTGAGCTCTCAGGGGAACAGCCAGCAATATATATGTGCTGGAGAGGCAGATACTGTCCCTTGTGTCCAAAGTGATAGGTCCAAGTCGTTTGCATCTTCTGAATCTGGCCAATCCATGGAATAGCAGCACCAAAACACGCCCACAGCATCCTTCAAATCTTCAACTTCATGACATACATGATTTTGCAACATTGTTGTGGGTGACCAACTGATTTTCCAGCAACCGACTCGTTCGAAATTCGAAAACGCGTCCGTTGCCAGGCAAGCCCATTGTCAATGGGTGCGCACCGATCGGTCCATTGCGGTACAACGCGTACAGGGGTACAACGCGTACCCGCACACATTGAATGCAATGGGCCGGCCGGGGGCACCGATCGGTCCATTGCAGTTCAACGCGTACAGGGTACAACGCGTACCCGCACACATTGAATGCAATGGGCCGGCCGAGGCACCGGTCGGTCCATTGCGGTACAACAGCGTACAGGGGTGCAACGGCGTACCCGCACACATTGAATGCAATGGGCCGGCCGGGGCACCGGTCGGTCCATTGCAGGTGCAACGCGTACAGGGTACAACGGCGTACCCGCGCTTACATTGAATGCAATGGGCGGCCGGGGGCACCGATCGGTCCATTGCAGTCAACTGCGTGCATAGGTACAACGCGTACCCGCACACATTGAATGCAATGGGCCGGCCGGGGGCACCGATCGGTCCATTGCAGTTCAGCGTGCAGGGTACAACGCGTACCCGCACACATTGAATGCAATGGGCCGGCCGAGGGGCACCGATCGGTCCATTGCAGTACAACGCGTACAGGGTACAACGCGTACCCGCACATATTGAATGCAATGGGCCGGCCAGGGGCACCGATCGGTCCATTGCAGTATCAACAGCGTACAGGGGTACAACGCGTGCCCGCACACATTGAATGCAATGGGCCGGCCGGGGGCACCGATCGGTCCATTGCAGTTCAACGCGTACAGGGGTACAACGCGTACCCGCACACATTGAATGCAATGGGCCGGCCGGGGCACCGATCGGTCCATTGCAGTACAACGCGTACAGGGGTACAACGCGTACCCGCACATTGAATGCAATGGGCCGGCCGGGGCACCGGTCGGTCCATTGCAGTTCAACGCGTGCACAGGGGGTACAACGTGTACCCGCACACATTGAATGCAATGGGCGGCCAGGGCACCGATCGGTCCATTGCAGTACACGCGATGACAGGGGCTAAAGCGCGTGCCGCGCACATTGAATGCAATGGGCGGCCAGGGCACCGGTCGGTCCATTGCTGTTCAACGCATCACTGTACATGTGACTGGCATATGTCAGCATGCCTGTCTCAGATGGACATATGCCAGCCACAGATAGCTCCCAGGGAGTGAGGGGCACACCTACATCACGACAGCCTGTCCAAAGCTTTATCATAAGGCATGTAAGGCTGCATTTCCTATTGTGTGTATGTTGGTGTACATGTTGTCCTGTGGGTGTCACCTGTGGGCAGCCACCCCCAGGCTGTGCACGTGTTAATGGGGACAGGATCCTGGGTGTTACGTGTACATGACCACTGTGATGTGCAGCTGTTCATATCTGTGCATGTGCCATGGTCACATTTCACGGTGGTGTATGTGTATGTCATGTCACATACCCCGTGAGTCCCATGTGGGACGGTATGTTTGAGCCAGGGTGTCCCAGTGGCACAATAGTGATGGTCCTCCACAGTCTTTGTGCATGTAGTGTTTACAATGTCTCTGATTTCATGTGCACAATGGGAGACAGTCTCCACATCCAGGTTGTGTGTGCATGGACTTTGATGTTGTGCGTGTGTGTGTCACAGGCGTCCATGTCTGTCCTGCCGTGGCAAGTGGGACCACTACCTGTGGGGTCATGGTTGTTTTGCTGTGGTGTATACATGATACTCCATGTAATGCCAGTGTCCATGTGGCAATACAGGGTCCCTGGGAATGTACCTGTCGTTGAGCTGTGGTGCCTGGGGCACATCTGTCCTCACATGTCACTGTGGGGGGTGATTGTGACACG